>JBBPJQ010000147.1:0-40612 GCA_038088795.1 Boletus rex-veris
CCATAGGAGCTATATAATGGATTGTAATGGATTATGATAACCCTATCTTATTCCGTGAGATTATGCCCAATATAAGAAAGATAATTGCATTATATTGCATTGTAGCTCGCTTGTTTTTTCAGTGATGTGATTCAAGCTCCCCACTGCCCCAACCTGTGCCTGTGTACTTCCACGTTGTGCTAATATAATAGCATTGTGTCAGGTCACCATAGTAGGCCAGTAGACTCAGATGTAGATTACCTGATCATCCAGGCCCTTCTTCGGGCAAAATTTCTGATCACCCTGTCCTTTGCACTCCGCACTGGAACAATACATGCATGTTCTCTTACACTTCTTGATGTTCCACTCGTCCGCTGTGTCGTTCACAGGGCGCTTACATGATGTTGACATGGTAGTGACTGCATTGATGGGTCTGGGCTCCGAGTGATGGTCTGTGAAATGGTACTGCAAGGTGTGTTGGTGTGACTTGGACTCCAGCCATCCAAGCCAGTGTCTTGAGTTTGAATATTGAGCTGCCATGCTGGTGGCTCACCAGCCGCTGGGTTTGGTGCTTGTGTTGGTGTGGAGACAGTGTTGGCAAGAGCCTGAGGATGCGTGGTTGGAATGGTGACCGAGGCACCCCGAGCTGCCAGGAGGTCGCGGACTCGTTTTGTGAGGTTGATGCTGAGCAAGAAGGAGGTTTTTTCATTGACATGATCAAGCCATGTCTTGTAATGAGCCTTGATGTGTTCAGGTAGCTGGGAAGTGACAATGAGTCAGTAAGCACAACATATGCATATGTAGTTCCATGTGACGGGCTTACCTTGTAAAAAATGTCAATGCCATTTGCGTGACCATTGAACATGGATGCAATGGCGATGAAGTCAGGCTGTTGGGTACTTGCAAAAAGCGGTGACGAGTAGGTGGACACATGTTCCACATTGCTCCTGTGAAGGTGGCAATATATGGCCCTGGTTGAAAATCAGGTTATTCGTGGGGTTAACAACGAGCAACAATTGAACATACCAAATAGAAGGATGAAAATACAGGGCAAGCATGATCCCTCTAACTTCACTGCATGATCCCTTGTTGCCTCCAGGTAGTACAAGCCCGCTTGGTAGTAGGGCTCAGCTTCTGTAGAGCAAACCTCATTCTTGAACTCGGCAATAGCATAGTGATGAACACCAACAGACATATCACCATCTGTCATGTAACCCTGACCTATCTGGGTGACGTTGAAGAGAAGCCCCTTGTTTTCCAAAATTTCATGGATTTCCTTAGCCCGATCTAATTCCTTATTGTGTATGTTGGACATTGCGACGTGTAGTTCCTCTGTCAAAGAGTTGTTGACCACAGTTGTTTCAAGTGTCTCACAGTCATCAAGGTAGTTTTCAAAGAGGTAGCCTGGCACTTAGTGAACACTGAGAACTTCACAGCAGAGGATGGGGCCTCTGTCTGTCGATCTTTGAGAAACTTGAGTCGCTGTGTTTTGACACCATGCTGCGACAACAAAGATAGAGGATATGTGCAATGTTGCACTAACCAAAACAGGAATTGTCAATGGCCACAACAGTAAAGGAATGAGAATGAGACGCACATGGGGCTTCGACAACTAAATGAATATGTTCACGAGGAGGGGCTTCAGGAAAATAATACAAGGGTGTTTTCAATGGCTGTAGGAGGTTTTCTTGACACAAGATCAAGCTCTTGATGGTCTCCTCGATGCGATCATCAAAAGGGATGGAAACTTTGTAAAGGGTGAGCGCATGGGCAGGTACATTGCGAAAGCTCAGCAATGTCTTGTTCTTGATGATTTCCTTCAGGGTTCCGACAAGAGCTGTACTATACATATGCCACCACAGCCATGTTGAAAGGACACGTACTTACGGTCACGTGATCTATATTAAGTAATCACTTTGTACAAGTATATAAGACTCTGCTGAGTCTGAATATAATATCATCTCTCTTGATACTCAACCGCTATCATCTCTGAGAAACTCCCCACTCCAAAGGTAAGTCCCCTAGAGAGGATTCCTTGTACCCCATGCGGCAACGCTGGGTACTTGCTATTGCAACAGGTTATGAGCCCCGAAGCTCTACATTCGGGACAGACTGTATGTCCCCCCGAATGGTATCTTCTCATGGGTGAATGCCTTTGGACACTGGCCATCCTGAGCGGAAATGCTGGACACTCTCAATGCAGCAATGCTCGAGAGTAACAGCCATCAGACTCTGCATCAGGAAATCTTCAACTTACTTAACCTTCCTTATCTAACACTTATCTCCACTTGACGTACCAAACCGGCCAAGTAAAAATAAGTTGTTTAAGTAGATCCCTCTGCTGAGATTTTACTTTTATTTGCTTATCACACACTTAAACACTCAACTGTAGTAGATAAAACACTCTATTTCAAGCACGTACTAGGTAAATGCTATTTGTTCAAGTAATGAACAAGTGGGATGAAAACGATAAGTAAATGCACAGGCAGTGGGCAAATCAGAAACCACTGAAATGACACTCTGAAAAAATGGTAGAAAAAAAAACAGACCCAGAAGGAAGCAACGGGCAATGAATGCAGTATCAGAACATGTTGGCAATTCTGAATACAATGTGTTAGTAAATATGCGCGGATCATATTGAGGCGTACAGATCAGAGCATATTCATCTTCAGACTCATCAGCATGCTCGCTGCCGCCATCTTTGAGATCGAACAAGCAAACGGTCTCCACAATGCTCCTGAGTTCATCCTCTGTGCGCCGACCAGCTGCAGCAGTCAACTTTCGTGTGACTTCACCCCAGTTCTGATCCGAGAATGCATAGGCATTCATGCTAATCTTCCCTGAAGCCTTGTTGACCGTGGTTGTTGAAAGGACACGTACTTGATGTCACGTGACCTGCTTATATAATCAGTAAATAGTAGTATATAAGACTCTGCTGAGTCTGAATATCAATATAACTCTCTTGATCTCTAACCGCTATCATCTCAGAGTCCCCTCTCCAAAGGTAATGCCCTAGAGTAGATTCCCTCTACCCGGTGTCTACATCGGGTAGACACTATTGCAACAGTGGTAGGGGTTTTGAGACTCTTTCCTTTCACATCAGCTTCCAGCTGAAGCTCGTCATTTGCCATCATATGAAGCCCATGCTGAAGCTACAAGTGCACAAGTGAGTAAATAGGTCACGGTGAAACTCGACATTGTCAGATAGTATGTGAAGGCACATACCGCAGACCTGCAGAGCCCCAGGATTCCCTTGATTCCACTGTGGTGCAACACCGGGCAGTTCAATGGAGGAACATCGATCCATCCTTTGATTTGCGGGAGGTAGGTCGATGTCAGCAAGCGCATAATGAAATAGGACTTGAATGCTTTCGCCACGTTGCTGTAGTCCAAGTCCAAGTAAAGATACCTATGCCAGTCAAGCAACTGTTTAGCCTCTTTGGTGATGGAGGCTGAATTCAGTTCGCTGAAGAAGCTCGCCCACATTGATAATGCTGCTGAACCTACACCATGTCGCCAGTCACAAAGTCGTTGGTACACCTGACGAAGTATCACATGCAGATCACAATATTACCAGGAATTTAGTAACTCACCACTGCCACGAGTTTCAACTGCAAGGTCACTTGTTTGGATAAGTTGGGGTCCTTTGGATATGCTGCTGCAATGATGTCCTTGACGATGCTCAGGATTTGCTGTTTGGATATACCCCATATATCGGACTGTGCTGCAGCCCAAAGGCACAGGGTAGGAATGACCTTTCATTTCCATGTCTCCTGTTTGAAGAATTCTGGTGGGATTCCAGCCGGCTTTGTGCCCGTCACGGCATCATTGCTTTCTCTGCTCTTTGTGCGCAATTCTGGATCGGTCTTGACTTTTTTGGTAGGGTGCAAGACCTCCTTCTTAACCGATTCGGCAGCACATTCCACCTTCGTGACAGTTGTCTGTGAATATTTGAATATCCAGGGGTGTTTGTTGATGGTGGCGTGAACATATGACATGGCACATGAGACCACAGTGGGAATGTACGATAAGGATATGAATATTTACCTGAGTCGTGGTGTGAATGGATCCCATTGATCCATTCACATTGCTCAGGTTCTCCTCATGACGATCTTCTGTAAACATATCATGTCAAGGTTCCGTGCCCAATTCCAAAGGCTTACTTTTCTGTGAAGGAGGAGGGCCCTTGATGTTGTCCAGCGACTCGTGCTCCAAGGCGCCGATGGCCCAAGGCCTTTTCTGCGAAAGTGGAAGGGCCCCAACATTGAATGACTCGTTCTCCATGATGCTGGTGGCCCAAGGCCTTTTCTGCGAAGGAGGAGGGGCCTCAGCGTTGTCTGACAACTCGTTCTCATTCTCCATGACACTGATTGCCCAGGGCCTTTTCTACAAGGGAGAAGGGGCCTCTGCGTTGTCTGACGACTTGTTATCTGTGACGGTGATGGCAAGGATGGTGTCCTGAGAGCAATTCGGTCAAGTGAGTGACGTGTTGTCAAGGTGCATGGTGGCTTGCTGGAAGTTGACTTGCCTCATTGAACGTGCCAACCGCTGCCCTCTCTAAGGTGTCATCCTCCATTTCTTCATCATCAAAACTGCCAACAAGGGCATCTTCAGCCTGTGGGGCAATGTCATTGACAGAGCTTGGAGGTGTAGTGGTGCCAAGTAGTATTTCGGAGGGTGGCGGACTTGTAGCTGTGCTTGCACACATCTTCCCAGGAATCTTCTTTCCATGTGGGCCAATGTTTGCTGCCCAGCCTTGGATATGACCTATCAGAGCGTCATCTGGAGTTACTGCTCTGTGATTCCAGAAAAAAAGTGTAGCTTCGGTCAGTAAAAGCATCATGGTGGTGGGAAAGATGGAAAGGGACATACAGTTTGGCGTTGTCTTCGACATACTTCCCTCTCTTTTCAGCATCTCTTCCTGCCGTGTCACGGTGGAGTGCCTCATGCAGCAATGTGTTCGGTGCCATCTTCCTCGCCTTCATTGTCACCTCTTCGTTGTCCATTGTTGAGTTCAGCAACTCTCCACTGGGCAATACCTCCATTCTGCCAATCATCTGAGGTTCTGTACTATGGTGAGTTAGGTTCTTGGATCATTACTGTGTTTACTCACTGGCTCCTTTGGCGATGTCTGGGGTAGATGGCTCTACAGGGCCCCACAAGCGGGTTGGTCAGTCCATAGTACTGAACAACAACGAGCAAGAATTCTTACTTTTCTTTGCAGCCAGGCAAACGCGTTTGGCTACAGTGGCCTTGACTGCAGCCTACTTGTTCTTCATCTTTTCCTCTAACTCACTGACCCTGTGTAAAGCTTGGCTGGTGGCGGCTTCTCTCTCAGCCCATGTGTTTGCCATGAGCTCATCATCGGCCTTTTTCTCTGCCAGGGTTCTTCGCTTTTGTGGAGTGTTCAGGAGACCCAGGCGCTTGTTTACGTTGGAAGGACGAGTCTTACGGGTAGACATGGTGGATGTAATGTAGGGTAGTGGTGAACTAGCTGACAGAATGTTTGTGAAGAACAGTTTTTTGCGGTGCCTGTCCCCAATTTATTGGTTGGTGTTATACTTGGCCTGGATAGGGACGAGCGTAGCCTTGAAAGATGGTTCAAAGAGGTTCGAGGTAAAGTGTGCACTTAATGGTAGCATGAAGTCCGAGGAAGACACTCCACTCAACAGTGGGAGCGACTGGTTCAAAGGTTCAAGGGTTCAAGGGTTCAAGGTTCAAAGGCGACGAACGAGTTGTTTGAAGGAGTCTTAGAACAAGGACAAGGTAGATTCAAGGAGATCTAAGCTAAAGTACAAGGTATTGATAGTGAGGGTTTATATACCTCAGTACAACGGTTAAGGGCAAGCATAGAAGGTCATAGAAGGGGAAAGACTATGGAGGAAGTAGTTGCTGATGAAGCAAGTGAGATAAGAGATAAGGCAATAAGGCAATAAGGCAATAAGGTCTTATGGAATATGGGTGAGTCAGCGATGAAAAGAAAAGAAAGTCTCAGAGCAAGGATTGAACATAAGAGTACAAGTGAGAGACAAAGACGAGAGAAAAGGGCAAGTTGTAACAGTTGGTGAGTCCACAAGTAGACACTAGTCCCTTAGTTCCGTCATCGCATTTTTGGTCATGTCTTCAAGTTTCACATCCCTGACATCCCACCCATTCGGGGCACTCTCCGTCATCAAAATCTACTCTCATATTCTTGTCCTCAATGCCCGTGCTGGTTCAAAAATCGCTCGGGGCTGACGCAGCACCTCAATTCTATCCACCGAGCGGTTTCTCCACCTGATGACCCTGTCATCTATTTAAATCATGGTGGAGGCAAACACGAACCGGAAGAGCCTCAGGATGTCCCCCAAGCGGACCAAACCCTGTCATCCCCTACCCATCGCTCATCCACTCCATCACAAGATGTTAATGTAGAATTCAATGCAGAATTTGTTGGCCCAGGACAAAAGGCATATCGGAATTATCACCCACACCTAAGTGGTGAGTATGTTGTAGCAAGTCCATGTTGCACCTGCTGACAATGCACCCCGCCCTCAGGTCAACCTTGTGATGCTAGTGGACACTTTCTCCCTTGGGATGCAGCTCCTGAACCTTTGCTGTTGAAGTCCAGAGATGATTGGGGAACATATCGCAGCCATGTTCACTTCGAACTTGCCGACTTTCTATACACACGAAATCAGATGCCTGGCGTACAGATTGACAAGCTTATGGATATTTGGACGGCCTCCTTACTCCAAGTTGATGGGGAACCCATCTGTACTGGCCACAAAGACCTGTACAAGATGATCGACAGCTCAACACTTGGCGATATCAAATGGAACAGTTTCACTGTGAAGTATACAGGCCCCCAGCCGGATCAAAATGTGCCACTGTGGATGAAAGATCCATATGATGTCCATTTTCGTGATCCACAAGAGGTCATCCGCAACATACTGGCCAATCCCGACTTTGCAAATGAGATTGATCTGGTGTCATACTGGGAATATGACTTGGTGCTGGATGAGTGTCGTTGGTGTGATTTTATGTCGGGTGATTGGGCATGGAAGCAGGCGATAAGCGGCTTGTAGATCATATTCAAGATAGACTAAACAATTTACAGGACATTATTGCACAAGACATGAATACCCATGGGTCGGTCTTCGTCCCAGTGATTTTAGGCAGTGACAAAACGACAGTATCTGTCACAACTGGACAGAATGACTACTATCCATTGTATTTATTGATAGGAAATGTATGCAACAATGTTAGGCATGCACATCGGAATGCCCTGGTACTTATCGGCTTCCTCACACAGCCCAAAAGTACGTGCTTCCATTTAACTTTTGCATCCTTAGGTGTTTAATGTATCTTGTTCCCATAGCCACACAGCTCCATGCAAAGACCAGCGAGTTTTGTTGCTTTCGACGATAGCTCTTTCACTCGTCACTTGCTTTGATTTTACAGTCGCTCAAACCCGGTACGACCACACCCAAGGTCACATGCTTTGGTGATGGGCACTATCGCCGTGTCATCTTTGGGCTTGGGCCATATATAGCTGATTATGAGGAGCAAGTGTTGTTATCCTGCATTGTCCGTGGGTGGTGTCCAAAGTAAGCTAGACCATTCTACAGCTGGTCCGACTAATTAGTTGCCATTAAGGTGCTTGGTTGATCGTTGCGACCTCAGCAAGGATGCTCTCTTTCGCTGTCATGAGCACACCGAAATGATTGTTGAATCATTTGTCCATACCGATCTGTGAGATGAATATGGTATTGTGAGCCGGCTCGTTGTATGTTTACATCACCGCTAGATCGAGTGTTCTGCTGATCACACCACAGCCATTCACCAATGACTTCCCTCGGGCTGATATCCATGAGTTACTCTCACCAGACCTGCTTCATCAAATCATTAAAGGCGCATTCAAGGACCATCTAGTCGATTGGATAGAGAAATATATCGTCCAGACCTACGGGGGAGACGCTGATGCCATCCTTGACGATATTGATCGGAGGTCAGTTGATCATCAATAACGATCATGTTTCGCTGAGATCATTGTGATATGATTGCACAGAATTGCCGCTGTGGCTCCATTCTCAGGACTTAGATGGTTTCCTCAAGGGCGTCACTTCAAGCAATGGACAGGCGACAATTCGAAGGCATTGATGAAGGTATGTTAGTTGTATCCCCCTGCACACCCAAAACCTTACTAATTTTAACAGGTATATGTCCCTGCTGTCGAAGGTTACGTTCCACAAGACATGATTCGCGCTCTTCGGGATTTCCTCAAATTCTGCTACCTTGTGCGATGCAATGTTGTCACAGACGAGACGCTCTCCGAGATCCAGGCAACCTTGGATCAGTTTCATCAACATCGTGAAGTGTTCCGGCCCGATGTTGTGACATCGTTCAATCTCCCTCAACAACACTCTATGAAACATTACCCAGACATGATATGACTTTTTGGCGCACCCAACGGTCTATGCTCCTCTATCACTGAATCAAAACACATCAAAGCTGTCAAGCAGCCCTATCATCGTTCCAACCACCATAATGTGCTCGGTCAGATGCTTCTCACGAACCAATGACTAGATAAATTAGCTGCATGCCATGTTGATTTCCAAAAGCACGGAATGCTCTCAGGCACCTGTGTATCAGATGTATTGGAGAACAGTGCAGTCGGCCCTAATGCTCAGGGGTCTATGGAAGCCCTTGCACATGAAGATGAGGATGGAGAGGATAGCAAGCCAATCGATACTCCGATGAATATTGAAGCTCACATTGTACTCGTGCGCACACCTCGTAAGTAAGGTATTATTAACTGAGTATTTACTAATGCTTTGATGATACAGAACGAAAGCAAGTGTGCACAGTATCAGAGCTTCAGGATGAGCTTGGAATACCGCAGCTGTGAAAAATGATCTGGTGGTTCTTGCACCACTCAATGAAACCGGATGACCCTTGCGACCTGGAAGACGTACCACTGGCGGAATGTCCATGGTATGACGGCAAAGTGAATGTCTTCAATTCTGCAAGTACGACCTTCTATGCACCAAGTGACATTAGTGGTATTTATGGGATGAAACATGGAGGTGGATAGTGATGAGGTGGAGATTGTGGACCACAGGGTGGATCCAGAGTATGAGGAGAAGAAGAGGAATGCGAAAGGGCAAGGTAAGGAGAACCGATTGGAAGTGATGGAGATGGAGAACAAGGAGTTGAGGATGAAGGTAGAGAAGTTGGAGGTGATGGTGAGTGCACATACTTCAGTCAACTACTATCGCACAACTGGTACCCCTAGGTCTCACACAAGCCTGTGGATGTGGTCCCGGCTGAATGTTCGGCCGGTACACGTGGAGCCAGTATGGCCGATGACGTGAAACTTGTACCATTCTATGGGATCCAATAATCCCAAAGGTGGTACCGGCTGGACACATGGTTATAGTATGTGATCAGTCAGTACGAGGGGTCTAATGTGGAATAGTAATGCAGACACGGTACCGGCCGGGCAATTAATGTAGTGTATGATCTGCTGGTACCACTGCATTGTATAGCATCGTGGACATGATACCAGCCGGGCACATAGTGTAGTGTATGATCGGCTGGTACCACTGTCTCAATGTCATATAGCATCATGGATATGGTACCGGCCGGGTGCATGGTATAGCATGTTGTCAGCTGGTACCACTGCCTCGAGTAGTATACCATTGTAAATATGGTACCAGCCGGACACATGGTGTAGCATGTGGTCGGCTGGTACCACTATCTGGATGTAGTATAGTATCACGGATATGGACTGGCTGGGTGCATGATGTAGCATATGATCAGCTGGTACCACTCTTGATGTACAATACCCAGTCTATATTTGTTCTAACCTTCTGGCTTCAATCCAATTTTTATATGCACAAATCACTGTATTGTTCACAAGTAAAAGACACTACAACCAAAGAAGCAATCAACATCAAGTATAGTCTGAACCGCGACTCTTTTTGCTTGGCTTTTGGTTGTGCTCTGATGCTCGTTGGGATGGACCAGGGGAAGGTGAGCGATGCTTCTTCTGTCCCTTTGACTTCTTTGCTGCACTTGCCTTCTTCTTGTCTTCCTTCCCCTCATACCCATTCTCGTTCTCATTCTTATCTCCCTTCTCCTGTTTCTGCTCTAACCCTCCTTTTTCCTTGTTATTCATCATCCCCTCCTTTTCCTCTCCTTTTCCTCCCTCCTCCTGCCCCCTCTCTCTTGGTTCCTCCCCATCATCCCCCTCAACAACATCCACCCTGTTCATCTGAGCAACCACCACCAATTTTGCACATACCTCTTTCATGGTCGCTACAACTTCCTCAGCCATTTGCAAAGTGAGGACTGATTCATGAAGGAAGCCTGGGGAATTGATGTCGTCTGCCTCAACCTCGACTGACCTCCAACACTCTCGAAGGAGTAAACCCAGCCCCAAGACAACTGATGTACCTTTACTGTAATCAACAAAAGTGTATCTGCGAAAAGCAGATAATACAGTGCGGAACTGCTCCTGTTGACTATGAATTTCCTCAGGAAGGTACTTGTGGCCCCAATGCCAAGAAGCCCAAACAGGCAAATTGCCCTTGATTTGGGCGGAGCAGAGGAAGAGTGGGATGGTGACGCCTTATATATCAGGTTAGTGATTGTATGGTCAATGAAAATAAAATAAACATACAAAAATAGGCAGGGCCATCAATGCATCAACCAGGGCCTTGTACAATGAGTCCAGCAACAGGCCAGATAGAAACTCCAACCTGGTATTTTGATTTGCGGCTGGACTCTCTTCTTGAGGAGTATCTTGCTCTCCGGAAAGGTGAGGTCGTTTGGACGGTGGGTTTGGAAGGGATGATGATTTCGATGTCCCCTCTCCCTTGTCTTCAGAGGCCTTACCTTTCCCTGCAGATAATCTCAGATCATCATTTGTACATTCGTCATTAGCACAAGCCTTACCTTTGTTCACCAATGGCATCAGCCCAGGTTCGTTATCAGAGCTGTGGTCAATCTCAAGGTATGAGGCCTTTTTCTTTTTCACAGCTTGTGGCTGTGGCTCCTTTTCCACATAACCCACCTTCCAACCATCCAAGTCCCTGGGCCGAGCATTGATGAACTCAACAATTGGCAGCTTCTTCTCCTGGCGTTCCTGCCAATGTGCCCATAGCTCGTCGATCATCGGCTTTGTCAACTTGGAAGGGTCTGAGATGTTGAAGCCTTTGGGGATGGAGTCGGGGTGGAGATACTGATTGTCGGGCCTGGTCAGCTCCAGCCACGGAGCATGCACCTTGTATCGCTTCTTCGTGAATTTTACTAGTCCCACTTAGTAGACTACAAAGGAGTAGAATACATATACTTACTATATGCTTTAGTGAACACATCTCGGCAAATATCTTGACATGCCTTGAGATCCTTCACGAGGACCTTGGGCAGCCTGGGATTCCCTGCAACATCCACTGTGACCTCTGTGTCTTCTTCCTTGTCACTCAGTGCCCCAGAGGTCACTGCTTTGTCTACTAAATATGTCGTCAGGGTAATCAAGCATTATAGAAAATTCTTACCGTCATTCTGGAGATATTCATGCAAAAGGTGTACGCCCTGCTTCGCCCAACCCTTGCAATCATTGGACGAGACACTGAAATGCTTGTCTTTTCCTGTCGGTGCTTCTATTTCGATGCTACAAATTGAACAAATGAGAGTTAACACACAATCTGGCATCAAATACATACATTGCGGTCCTCCTCTCATTGTTCAGTTCATAGGTCAGTAACATGACCACATGGACTCCCATAGTCCATCCAATTGCTTCAACGAACTCAGTAGTTTGATTCTTGAGGTGTTTCTTACGATAGCTAAGCATGAAAGATATTGAATCAGTACGCAATCAATGTGTAACCATAACTCACACTTGGCGTTTATCCTTGTCTGGACAACCGAGTTTGTTCCACTTTGCAGCTGCAGTCTCTGCTTCTTGATGCTGGCTTTTTGGGAGCTCATTGAACCATTTTCGGACAGCGACCGTGTGTGTACCCAATGTTTTCTTGTTCTGTGTGTCCCGAGCATCGCTGTCGACCTTGGCCACTTCATCAGCAAAAAGTCGCTGGGCCACACGGAATAAGTTCCACTCAGCCCAGTAATCCCCTGCATCTGATGGCCGTGCAGCAGCCTCATGGTCCTCGGGGGTCAATGAATCTCTAGAGCTTGAGGCCTCTATTGCAGCCTCTTCCTCCTTCTGGTCGTCATCATCCAAGTAGGGTAAAAACAAAATTTTAATGGCCTACAAGTTATCAGTGTGATGGCTATGTAGTGAGTCAAATGTATTTACTCACTGCACAAAGACTGGGGGGAAGTTCCACCGCTGTGTTTTCACGTAAGGGAGAATTTACGATTTCATTCTTGCAACATTTTAAGATATCTGCATGAGACACTGCATCCCCATGTGCCCTCCAGTATTCCTGGACATGTTTGAAGAGGATGGAATCAAAAAGTACTGTCCAGTCTGGCATAATGGGTAATGGGATTGTTTGTTGATCGAGGAACATGTGAAAAAACGGATATGCTGACATGCTGTACCAGTTTTACGATCATGTGACTCTGACATAATACCTGGCATCAAGAACAAAAACATAGCATTGGCTAGGTAAAATGAAGGGCGAATTTACATGTACTTTAACCAGGCAGTTGGAGTTTGTCGCTTGCTATGTAGTATCTGGCAATTGGCCGGACGACACACTGTGAAGGAGTATGCATCCCTAACCCTATCCTCCCCATTGTACCCACACTTCGAATACCTGCACCCATAGGCATATGATCCATCCTCCAGACATGTACCAACCCACTTTTGTAACACTCCACATTGCGCACATTGCATTGAGATGTGTTGTCCCCAAGGCTGGACAGTTCTGTGAGCCCAAACATACCTCACCATTTTGCTGTTGACAAAGTGAATGATTGAAGAATGATGACCCAGCTCAGACATGTCTGGCAAGATGTCCTCGAGTACCTTTGTGAAATCAAGCCCATGCAGGATGGTATGCTTTGTCAACCATGAGAGAAATTCAGTGGTCAATGTTGCTTGTAAACGCGGGGCATCAAATGCCACAGCATGCCTGACTTTGAAACTACACAACCGTTGGGTATACATTCATGCCTAGACTTGTGGACTCACCACTCTATGCAGGTATTCAATTTGGCCAATGATTCCACGTTGTTGACCAGCGAACCACATGAAGTGAAATAGACAATAGCACCATTGAGAAGGTGCTCGAATGGCAACCACAGAATATTGAGGAACTAACAAACAGATCAGTGAGATTGAAAAACAACAAATAAAATGTACCTGGTCTACTTCAGCGGCATGACCTTTGCCACTCTCGTCAGTGCCAAGGTACAGATCCCCGGTGTCCTCATCAGTGTGATTTGTGACCACAACAATGACTTGCTGGTATGATGGTAAGAGTGTCTTGATTCAGCGGGCGGCGACAGCGGGCCAGTTCTTGACAGCATCATCTGTCCAAAGATCAAAAGGGACTGAGATCAAGCGGAAACCGCCCTTAGGAAAAAAATCTTGAAGGGTGGCCTGGATCATGGCGACATGCGCTTTGATCCTGATGTTGATGATGTGAAGGTCGAGTAGCAATGTGGTGGGACAAAGAACCTGGCCAATGGTTCCCATCTTGAAGCGGCCCTTGACCTTCAGAAATGAAGGCAGCATAGGCTGGTCACCACGAGTAAAGCCCTGACAATGTACATTAACTCTACAGGTGTGAGGAGGTGAATATACACACAAAATAGGGACTGGTAGCACCACTTTCTCGCCCCACCTTGAAGTGGCAAGAGACACACTTGAATTTAATGTTTGTAGATGACACCGCCTCGCAGTGTTCTTCAGGTACTTCGATACAAACGCAACAAACTGCCTGAGGGCAGAAGTCGCACTCAAAAAGAACGCCGCCATCCTGACAGAGTGAGCAAAACTGGGAACTGTTAGTTTGAGGGATGAGTAAAGAATGACACGTACATTAGGTCGATTTAATTCCAAGGTTTCGGCGTGCTGTTGACATGGTTGAACGTGTGAGCAAAAAGACCGATACCGAGACACTTACCGGCGTTGATGTGAGGTTACTCTTTCGAGCACGCTTCTGAGCTGTGTCCACTGCCTCTTCGAGGCACTAACCGGCCCATTATTCTGACTTGAGCACAGAAGCAAGGGGCAATCACTTACCGGCGTTGGCATGGGGTCATCTGAGTCCGCTTGAGCACGCTTCCGAGTGGTATCCGCTGTCTTTTGGGGGGACAGAAGGTCCTTGCGCTGAGCCTTCAACCTGGTCGTCTTCTTCACGGTCTGTTTGGTTCGAACCATCAAGGGGAATGGAGCAGAGAGGGGATGGGGGGAGAGGTGAAAGGTGTTGGGTACTTGTCAGATGGCACGTGATGCTGGTACTCAAAAAATTTACCCACAACATGTGCCAGTTGTGTTCTGTGTTCATGTGACAACACAAACATGTATCAACATCATCTTGTTGATTTAATCAAGTCCAAGTCCCACGTGCTACCACTTCCCCGTTTGCAGTTACACACATCGCTTTTCCCTTGGCCACTGCCCCAGATCAACCACCATCGCTTTTCCCTTGGCCACTGCCACCCGATCGACCACTTTTTCATTGTGCTGGTCTGCAGCCAGCACAGCAAAAAAGTGTGTATTGATCATCTGTGTGGTGAGTATTCTACCTATGAATCATTCACTAACCAATCTTTCTAGTCATTCTACAATGGCATTGAGTCAGAAGGTGGGAAGCTGGTGAGTACTCCATAACTCATGACTCACCTGCCAACTGACCATTTCAGGTTGATCCGAAAACACTGTTTTTCTTTTGGGCTTGGGGGCTTCGACGGTACACGGTGTGTGGGGACGCATGTCCCCCTCTCGTGCCCGTTTTTTTTTGGGCTCGGGGGCTTCGACGGTGCAGTGTGTGGGGGCGCTTGTCCCTCTCTCATGCCCGTTTTTTTTTGGGCTCGGGGGCTTTGACGGTGCACGGTGTGTGGGGGTGCTTGTCCCTCTCTCGTGCCTGTTTTTCTTTTGGGCTCGGGGGCTTCGACGGTGCATGGTGTATGGGGGCGCTTGTCCCTCTCTTGTGCCCTTTTTTTTTTGGCTCGGGGGCTTCGACGGTACACAGTGTGTGGGGGCGCTTGCCCCTCTCTTGTGCTCATTTTGCTTTTGGGCTCAGGGGCTTCGACGGTGCACGGTGTGTGGGGGCGCTTGTTCCCCTCTCGTGCTCATTTTTCTTTTGGACTCGGGGGATTCGACGGTGCATGGTGTGTGGGGGTGCTTGTTCCCCTCTCATGCCCATTTACCATTTTGTTTGGGCTTGGGGGCTTCGACGGGCACGGTGTGTGGGGACACTTGCCCCCCTCTCATGTCTGTTTTCATTGGGGCTCGGGGGCTTCGACAGGCACGGTGTGTGGGGGCGCTTGCCCTCCTCTCATGCCCGTTTCTCCTTCGGGTTTGGGGACTTCAATATGACGTGCGATGTGTGGGGGCGCTTGCCTCCCTCTCGCGCTTTCATCTTTTCAGGATCTTGGTCACAGAGAATGTGCAGCTGTGGGGGTGTGGAATTAGAGGTATGTGTTTCTCTGCCATTCGAACTGTAACTGAGCTGTACTTCTGTTTCCCATTTGCTATAGTCATTGCTGTTCCAATTACGAAGTATGTTGTTCTGTTTAAGTTGACTGTAACTAATTTCCGCTTACAGGTTTCTTGAAGCCATTCGGGGAACACAGGGTATGTGCCTCCTTGCTATTTGAACTGTTACTGACTCAAAATGTTTTCCTTCAAGTTGAGCGACATTCAAATTTCGTTTTTCTCTTAGTACATTCACCTTGTGTACTGTACTTTCGAACCTGGGGCCAGGGTATCAAGGGGTGGGCCCCCCCTTTATATTCTGGCTTTAGTCATTTTCTTTGATTTTCATACTATAGTTAAGGAATCAAGTAAAGCAGCTAGAATAATGTATCTAACACGCCTGTACCTCACCTGATTGTTCAACCTGTTGTAAATCATGTGACTAGTCACACGCTCATAAATGTGATTCAATTATTAACTTCTTCGACAATCCCATGACCAAGGAAGATCATTCCCAAGTTGGGACAGATGTATATGCTCTCCTACAGAACCATGTCCATCTGATTATGGATGATGTAGTCAAAAGCCCTAATCTCTGTGAGGGACATTTCACCATTGAAACCCTTCAGAAGCCTAGGTAAAATTTTTACTTTGGCAGTTTTTTTTACTGATGTCATTCTTGCTGTTTTGAGATTGAGAGCACAAGGCCTCGTGAAAATGCTGACTGCTAAATTGGGTGAAGTGGAGCGAGCTGAGGCAGACAAACCAGCTAGTTTGATGGATACAGAGATCCAATGGTGCGCCGCCATCATTGTCAGCGCCTTTCTTAATTCCGGTCAGTGTAAGCTTGATTTATCCCAGACACAATGACCCAGCAGCAGTGTTGTCTAGTTTCAGTCAGATGGAATTATGACAGGTTTGCTGAATCACAGAAGAAATATGTTTCAGATAAATTTTTCCTCAAAAACAAGTTGGGTTCCTAACCAGCCCTATCACACTTGTCGATATGCATGGAAAATTTTTGGTTTGGTTCCTCCCAGGCCTCCTACTCCCTTACCAAGTGGTGAGTCTATACTCCCTTTAGTAACCCTTCACTGTATTGAAATCAACCCCAGGAGCAGTTCAATTCCACTGTTCTGACTTTGAAATGTGCCCTGAATAATTCACTACAGCAACCAGGTACTTGCCATGAGAAAGGGTTCACTTCCGACAGCTCGGAGTCTATTTTTGGGGCTGGTAGGGTTGGAATATCAGTCGGTAGATTGATTCCTGGGCACAAGGTAAGTGTGTGCCACTATATTTCGACCTGATTGCAACTCAAAATAAATGTAGAGACTCAAGGATGCACTGCACCCGACCCCAAACCTAAAGTCCAACACCATTCGGAACTGGCTTCAGCTTGTAGAGCCCTTGGAATGCCTCCTGGATGCAGTTCTTAGGATCATACATCCTGAGATGTGGAGTGCAAACTCAGAAGCCACAAAACAGCTCATCTGCTGTTTGAAGGGCCCTCCGCTAACTTGGCCAAGTGTTTATGCAGGGGTGGACATAATTGTCAATAGGGTCACACCCAGCCATTGTGACCGAGGTGGTGTTTTTTCCTTTTATGACCACCTCCTTAGCCTTGGACAGGGTCATAATGCTAAATTCCAATTGGATGATCTCAAAGCGGAGTTTGACTATCTGCCAGGCACAGGGGTATGGTTTACAGGAAGGGGTTTGTCCCATTCAGTTCCACCATGGACCAAGGGGGAAAGGGTGGTGGTTGCACACTATGCTAAAGATGATGTTCATGATAAATTAGGGATCTCAAGGCCTTCTTTGCCAACTCAAGCAAAGTGGTTATCAGAGTACCTACTCATGTAATTACAGTTGTAATTGCTAATGGTACCTACTCACGTAATTAGAATGCAGTTTGCTGTGACATACGCTCGCTTCGAGCTGGAACTTTATTTTACCTCCAATTAGATTAGTAGAATGCAGAATGACTTCACTAGGATGTATAAACCCGTTTCAAGTCGGAACTTTATTTTACCTCCAATTAGACCCTTGAATAGATTGTCTCTGTGCATAGCTTGATCTCTTCAACAATGTCAGGTTCTCGAAGGCCCAAGAAAGCCAAAGCTACTTTCTTCAGAACCCAAGGCTCGAGTCATGGGTCCAGGTCCAGGAAACCTTCTGGGTCTATGGTTGTTTATACACCCACCCAGACATGGAGAGGAAAAAATACCTATCAAGAGGTTGATGCAACTCCCTACTATGAGTTGTCTGATGATGGGGAGGAGACACCTAGGAGAAGGAAGATTCCCAAGACCCCCTCTGATTCAGAGACTACACAGACCACTTCAGCATTATTGCAAGATTTCCAGGATGCTTTTGAGATGTGCAATGATGAGTCAACCTTCATTCCCAGGAAAACCAAAGTAAGCTAGTTTCCAGAAATTTGGCAATTAATATCTAACAATCAAAGACCCAAAATGACTTCCTCCATGATTGGATTCCATTCCGATCAAGTTACATCTCCATCCTACTTGAACTCGAGGCTCCCTTAGAGGCCATGGCTAGATGCATGGACTGTCTAGGGCCTGATGCTATCATTCATTGTCCTTCATGCCTTGGTGACCAAGCATGGTGTGGGCCCTATGCTGTCAAGGCACACTCAAGACTTCCTTTCCATCCACTCCAGCAGTGGAATGGCCTTTTTTATGAGGCAATATCCCTTCAGTCACTGGGTTTTACCTTGAATCTAGGGCATGGTGGAGATGTTTGCCCTCTAAGCCATGGCAATTTAGGGGATCAATTTACTGTGGTGGACTCCACAGGAATATTTGTTCACACGGTGAAGTGGTGTAGGTGCAAGGATGACAATGACCAAGACAAACACTTGCAACTTCTCAGGTATCGTTTGTTCCCATCAACTGTCACCAAGCCTCAAACCGCATTCACCTTCAATGTTCTTGATGAGTTTCTCATTGATGAACTTGAATGCAAGACTTCAGCTTTGAGCTTCTATTCCAAACTCAGAAGGTTGACAAATAATTCATTTCCTGATTCTCTTCCTGTAAGTGAAATTTGGGTGTTGAAGGATAAGCTCAATTGGGTATTTTGTACCAAGGATTGTTATAGGGAATTGATGAGAGTCTCAAGAATGTGGCGAGACCTGAGTTACCAGAAAAGGGCTGGATGTGGTCACAACACCCAACAAAGTCCTGGCAGTGGAGACTTGGCTATATTTTGCCCTGCATGTCCACAACCAGGTATCAATTTGCCAGATGGGTGGGCCACAAAATATAATAGGTTGGTGCCTTGGTATTCTCAGGTCTAATATTTCTGGACATTGATAAATGCAGTGAAATTGTGGCCCTGTGGTATGTTGTTGATGGCAACTTTACTGCTCAGCATATGAAGATGCAAAAGCCTGAGGATGATGTTGCACTCTCTGATGGTTTAGCTTATATGGTGGCAAATGGGCCCTATCAAGAACATGTTTTGAAGGCTGCAGATAATGAAGAGGTATGTAGCATTTCTTATCATAGTCTTATTATGGTGTTCACACTATACTGTTCTTAGAGATCATCATGTCAGAACTATCGGGCAGTAAATAATGCCAATACCTCAAAGACCCACTTACATACCACTGGAGTAGAGGCAACTGTCTGTGCTCGTCATGGCTGCTTTGTCCCCCATTCTGTGGTTGACTCTTATAAGGGCGAGCAGTAAGTTGACTTGCTGGGGTATGTAAGAAATGTTATGGCTAATTTTATTTGGAGGCATAAGAACATTGACTATTCTATCTGCCAGGCAGTCTCTTATAAGTCCCAGGATACACAAAAAGCCATCATTATTTATGATGTGGCTTGTCAGTGGCATAAAAAATTTTACTGCCAGGATGGATAAGTCGTCTACCTTGTCCTGGCCTGAGGAAATGGAAATTGTGCCTACGATTGGCAAATTCCATTTGAGTGCTCATAAGCCTTACTGTTCCCTAGATTTAGCCTCATGTTCCTCCAAGGGGCAGGTCATGTAGATGGAGAAATCTTGGAAACTCTTTGGGCTCCATTCAACAAAGTTTCCCCCTCGGCAAGATCAATGACTTTGGCCCACCGTCAGGAATTGTATAATAACCATATGAGAGATTCAAATTGGAAGAAGCTAGTGGGTCTGGGTGGGTTCCTATCTTAATTGTCTTGTTGTATCTGAACTCGCTTTGAATTGTAGTGAAATTGTTGCTGAAGAAACATAAAGTGGCATTGGAAGGGGTACAAATGACCAGAGGTCCCTATGAAGAGTTCAGTGCATCCTTGGACCCTTGTCTACTGAAAGCCTGGGAAAAAGCAGCAGAGAGTGCAGATAAGAACAGGGGTGAAGCTCTGGATTTATACAGTTTATGAATAGACAAAGGTAAGTTATTGTCATACTAAGATCCAAAGGTTACTCATTTTGGATAGCACCAAGCTTGGCTGAGATGAGATTAAACCTACTGGAACCAGGGGAATCATCGTCAGGCAACAAAGGGTCCGTGATGTGGTTGGTGGAGGGCATTGGCATTGAGGATTCTCAGTGAGTAAGGGTGGACTTGTACAAGATGGATTCTGAGTGATTTTCAATCTAGGGATGCATTTCGTGCAGAGATACGATGCTTGCCCAAAGTTCCTACTGCTGTGCAAAAAGCAAATGTTGCTCAGAAGAGAAGAAAGCTTTACATCAGAATAGTGAAGTTCAATGATTCAGCCTCTCTCTTTGTAACAGGTGCACAGCTAGGTGGTGGCATGGCCTCTGTCCCAGATGACCCTGGTTTTTGTGATGAGGAGCAAGATGACCCCATCGATGAGGAAACTAAAGAGAAGTTGTTTTGGGGAGTGGAAGAAGAAGAGAATGAAGAGGATGCCCAGATTGAAAGTCTCTTCGCAGAAGATTTCAAGCTGACCATGCCTTCAGCCTGGGATGCAACCAGTTTGAAAGAGGCTGGTTTGGAGCACCTGATGAAAGAGGAGGTTCAATTGCATACTGGACAGGCTAATGACAGATTGGAGAAGCTGAGAACTCACTTGGGGCACAAATCAGTTCTCTTCAGGATGAATTTCCGAAGCTCCTCTTCTGTTAGGACTGACACGAAATCAAAACAGGATATCAGAAGGCTGGGACTAAAAATAAACCAGGATGTTCGAAGTTACCACTGTGCTCAACAGGCTCTGATCAAACTTCAAGCTTTTCAAGACATCCTTCAAAAATATCGACCTATAAAATCAGAGGAGCTAGGAGTCTCTAAGGATATTACAGAGGAAAATCGATTTGGACAAAGCTCAGATGTTCTTCCTTGGTTCTGGCACATTGGGAATGACAAAGTTTCCGCACCTTGGAATGAGGAATGTAAGTGTTCCTATTGATTTCCAATTGTGTGCAGGTTGACATGTAGTGCCAAAGTTGACAGAGTCAGTTGGTTGAAAGCCAGAGCAAGATATGAAAGATGAAGAGAAGAGCTGGAAATGGTCAAACATGAAATGTTTTGGACCACTTTGTGGTTTGGACATCTTGAGCAGGAATGGGAAAGGAGGTTGAATGAGGAGACAAAGGCTGGACATAAAGCTTATGCAGCGAAGCAGAAGGATGTATGGAAGAAGTTCAGGGTGAAAGCGGAGGAAAGCTTCAGGGATTGATGATTGTGGTGGATAACTAAAATATAATTTCTTTAATAACTAAGCTTGAGAATACAGTTGTAACATTATCTGAATGGTCCAGCCAGGACCATGTACACAAGGGCTCACACCCCCTACTCATGGTACCTGCCAGCTCGATCATATATGAGTTGTCTGGCCGGTACAATGTACACAAGGGCTTATACCCCCTACATGTGGTACCAGCTACCTCAGAGAAATGTCAGTCACCCAGCTGGTACCATGTACACGAGGGCTCACACCCCCTACATGTGGTACCGGCCGACTCAGTGGTATATGAGTTCCCCGGCTGGTACCATGTACACAGAGGCTCACACCTCCTACTCATGGTACCGGCCAACTCAGTAACCCAGCCGGTACCATGTATGTGAGGGCTCACAGCCCCCTATTTGTGGTCTTCTGTCTGATATGAGGCATCCGGCTGGTACTGGTTACACGCATGCTCACATCCCCATGATTCTAGTACTGGCCCACTCAGTCCACTCCATTTAGTTTGCTTATATGATTGGACTGGCCGGTACCACCTGCACGACTATAGAGACTATTAACCAAGGTCTGAGGGGGTACCACTTCTATGGCCCCGGCCAACCACATCCACGCACACCGGCTGCACACCCGGCCGGGACCATCCCTACATACTTTTGTGATGCACAGATCAGTTGATGGTGGAAGAGATGGAATGCAGCATGTGAGTACCACAGACATTGTATGTTTCTGATGGAACCACTAACCTTGTGAGCAGCGGTGTGAGGAGAAAGAACTGATTCTAGTGAACTGACGACCACTTACAGAATGAATGTGACGAGAATGACCACTTCCTGCGCACAGAGGTTCTGTGGACTGTGTTTAACGTGGACATGGATAGGTATGTATGAGTGCAGAGATGAAGAGAGTGTCACCGAGACGACTCGATGCATCTTCACCTGTCTGATATGTCATTCAGAGACGACAACTCTACTGCCTCTACAAGAAAGGGGAGAATGGAACATACCGTTCAAAGTGGACATGACGATGAACAGCATGATTAAATGGATGCAAACAGAAGGATTGGATACTATGGATGATATGATGAAGAATTCAGTTGCTGGGATAGACTGGATCCACGAGGATGTAATGAAGCAGAGATGGGGTGTGAATGGAGTGATTGCTCAGGGTGTGTACTTACTAAGAGGAGCAGGGCTCAACAGGTAACAGGCTTGAGGAGCCAACCTCAAACCACCTGTTTTGTCCAATGACTCATCAGACCTGTTGAATATAAGGAGCGACACCTTTCTCACTGTTCTCTTATAGGGATTGGTGTGGTGAGGGCTATGCTTTCCAGGATCAGTATTCCCAGGAGGGTGGGAGAGAGTACTTATTGCTATAGGATGCCATTAATGGAGCGTGTAAGTACCGACCTTGTGATATCCTGTGGAATGCCATGTGGAACAGTGGTTGAAACCACTGGAACTATCAATAGTCCACTTGAATTATAGTGGTGGCTATAATTAAGGTGAGTGTTTGCCATGTCAGTTAAATTTACCCATATGGCTAGGAAGGTATGCCTTGTTGGCATGAAAGCAGGAACAAGAAGAAGAAAGGATAAAGTACAAAAGCCAATGAGAAGCAACATTGGTATAAGTGACAGTGAAAGCGGCACTACAAAGAGCATATGTGATGTGTGAGAGTGAGACAGATGAGGAGAAAACTATCTGGTTAATGATGATGGGATGACACATTGAGAGCACACAGAGCAGGATGAGGAGAAAGAAGACACCTTTGTGTTTGTGAACCCTGAACCAATTGTTCAAGATTGTCACACATGGACCTTGAAAGTCTAGGATAAAACAGCCAAGGTTTGGTTTGTATCTCCCTGTGAGTTCCCAAATTCCAATTGACAACCCATGTGTGACATCTATTGCATAGCTGAAATTCACATTATTTTGAATTGTTTTGACTGGCAAGATTGTCCCTCATTCTGTGGTACACCCCCTGTGCTCCCCAAGGATGACCAGAAGACATGACCTGATTCCTGCAAATTAGTGAGGAACCTTCACATGGCAGGACCACCTGCACTATGCAAGACAATATATGAAGATCAAGTGAGTTATATTATGGATAGCTGTGCATGTCTGTGTAACACCATTGAGCCTGTGGTCAGAGATGCAAACAGTTTAAGCTGGATGTAAAATTGGATGAAATGTTGAGGAGTCTTTGCAGGAATTCTGAAAAGGGTTGAGTGGGGTGTGGGATAAGGAGATGTTGATGTGGAGACATGGGGGAGTGTCCTGCAAAGGGTAGGAGTGTGCAGAGGTTGAGGTTGAAGATGTGTTTGTGGATAAAGTGAGGATTAGGTGGAGGGAGGGAGGGTGAGGTGGGTGAGAAGGTGCTGTTATTATTGTTGTATGTGGAGGAAGGGAGGGAGAGGTGGGTATGAAAACCCATGGGTATAGAGATAGATTGGATTTATGGATGTGGTGTGATATGAGGTTGAGGGGAAAAAGGGGGGGTAGGGGGGCGAAGCCCCCCGGAAAAAAAGAAGAAGAGAGAAAAAAAAAGAAAGGAGGGAAAGAGAAGATGTGGTATTTATTATATTCAGACTCAGCAGAGTCTTATTATACTTGTATACAGTATGTGTCCTTTCAAAACACTCCCCCTTGTCTAGTATACGGTAGATGCTTAGATACAAAGTGGAAATATAAAGTAAATAAAAGTCTGCACAGACTAAGCTTCCAAACTGAGCTGGGAGTGGAACTCCTTGAACTTGACATGTCCAAGGTTCTTTGTGAACATATCCACAGGATTGCCTGGGATAAAGAGCAGCTCAACCTGCTTCCAGAGCATCACAGCATTGTGTACAAAGTGGTAGTGGATCTGGATGTGTTTGGATTGTTTTTTGGTAACAGGGTTCTGTGCAATAAAAAGTGACCCTTGATTGTCACCACAAATGGGAATGGGACCAAGGCGATAACCAAGTTCTTCCATCATTTGATGAATCCAGATAGCCTGGTGTGTACAGTTGCTCAAGGCCATGTACTCTGCTTCTGTGGAAGACAGAGCGGTGGTCTTTTGTAAGTGTGAGTTCCACAAGAACACACCATCTGTGAATTTCAGGTAGAAACCTGTTTGCGAGTGAGATGTGACTTTGTCTTGTCCCCAATCAGAATTGGTGCAGGCGATGATGCCTTTACTGGATTTGCCTTGATATATGAGAGAGTAGTTTTGGGTACCTAGAAGATACTGGCCAGATATACTGTATAGAGCTTTGTTCAGATGCTCTTCTGATGGGTTGGCGGACATGCGGGCGAGTTGGGTCACCGCATATGATACATATGTCAGGCCTTGTACCGATTCATGAGGTACAGTAACGATCCAATTACTGTCTGGAATTGTGTCCGAAGTTCCAGGTTTGACAGGGGATTCGTTCTTCTCTGGGTAGTAACCCTGAGGGAGAGGGGTGTTGGCGATTTTTGTGTTAGTCATACTGCATTGCTCAATGACTTTGTCGAGGTATTCTCACTGGTCGATCTTAATGGTTTGACCTTCTCGATGTATGTTCATTCTTAGGAATTTGCGTGTTTCTTCTAAGTCGCGACAGTCCCACTTCTTCATTTATCTACAAAGGTTTTGTTTGAGCCACAGAAGATGGTGTTGTCTATGTAGATAATCGCTAGGATGAGCTCTTTGCCTTTGCGATAGATGAACAGGCCGGCATCTGTTTTAAGACGCATAAAGCTGAGTTCTTTCATGGATTGGTCGAGTTCGCACCACCAAGCTAATCCTGCTTGTTTGAGGCTGTATATGGCATGTAGTAATCTCAAGACCTTCCCTTTGAGATGAGGAGGCATAAAGCCTTCAGGGAAGTCCATGTATAGTTCTTCATCCAGTTTGCCATATAGGTAGGCAGATCGGACGTCGAGACCAGTAATATACCAGTTCTCTATTGCTGAGAGGGCGAGCATGCACTGCACTCTCTCAAAGCATACGACAGGAGAGAATATCTGATTGAAATCAATCCCTTCTACTTGGGAGAAGCCCTTAGCTACAAGCCAGGCTTTCTTTCTTCCATCGGTTTTTACATCAAAGACCCATTGATTCTTTATGATCTTTCTGTTTGCGGGTCGATCCACGATTTCATAGACCTTGCGATCTTTGAGTATCTGTGACTCATCGTGGCAGGCTTTGCGCCAGAGTGTCTGCTCATCTTGTGACAGTTTCTGAATGTTGTGGTATGTCCATTCGCGATAGTTCACGTTGGATTGTTCCATTTCCAGCGGAAAGGCATGGCTGCAGAGGTATGAAACCAATGTGTCTCCCCCTTCCCTGGTGATGCGCTCTACATCATCTTCCGACGGAGTCAGGAATGGAGGCAGTCCGCCAGGGACAACAGGTGAATCCGATGGGCCAGCCGGTGCTTCTCCAATGAGTCTGCACCAATCCGAGGCATGCTCAATGTCGCGGAGTTGCTTGAGCAGTTTGCGGCATTCCCCATATATATTTCCGGGACGGAAGGGGGCGCAGCGCTTTCACTGTGGGTGTTCCGGGCGAGCAGGCAGAGGTGGTGGTGGTCGACGAGAAGGGGTAACCGGAGGTGCCGGGGGTGCCAGAGGTGGTGTAGGTACCCTAGGGGCAGCTGGAGGTGGAGGTGGAGTTGCCGGGCGACGAGGTAGGAGGAGTGAATTCCACATCCGACTCCAAGTCCAAGGGTGTAGAATCAGAGTCCGAGGACCCGTCATCATGAGAGTGAGAACACGGCGGGTGGTTCACTGGCCGGTGAGGCTGAGCCTTAGAACACCTTGGGAAGAGGTGCTCATCAAAGATGGCATGAGCCGACGTATGTAGCACATTATTTGGGCACATGAAGAGGTAGTTTGAATCACTACCAGCGGATATGCCTAGGTAGATCATCAATTGTGATTTAGGCTGCAATTTGCCTTTGCGAGTTTCTACTGGAATGTGGACATATGCGCCACAGTCGAAAATCCGGAGATGTGAGAAGGTAGGCTTCTCGCCTGTAAGCATCTCAGATGGCGTTTTCCAGTTGAGCCAAGCGAAAGGGGTGCGGTTATACACATGAAGTGCATGGAGTACCATGAACTCCCAATAAGAATCAGGCAGGCAGGCCTGCAGTCGCATGGGTTGTGCCTTATCCATTATAGTGCGGATGAGGTGTTCCACGCGTCTGTTCTGCTGATGGGCATAGGGGGCAGATTGTTGAATGTTAATGCCATTGTCGCACATATACTCAATGAATGCTTTGGAGGTATACTCTCCCCCTGCATCAGAGTGCCAGTGTTTTATCACAGCATTGAATTGAGTTTGCACATAGGCATGGAACTGCTTGGTCGCTTTGAGCATTTGGTCCTTTGTTTTAATGAGGACCAGCCAAGCCATAGATGTAAAGTCATCATAAAAGATGACAGCATACTTGTACTTGTGGTATGATTCAATTTCAAATGATTTTAGATCAGAATGAATTAACTCAAAGGGAGCGCTTGCGCACTTCTCGCTTATGAGGAAAAGTACGGTTGGACTGTTTGCCAAGCTCACAACCGGAGCAGATAGGTACAGTGGATGGAATTTTGACGTCTGGGAAGTCCTTTATGTGCTTCTTTGCAGCGCGGAGCACATCACGCGAGGGGTGGCCTAATCGGCGGTGGAGAAGTTCATAGTCCACAGACGTCATGGACAATAAGTCGGCGTGTGGACGAACAGTTGGTGCACGTATCCAGTACATGGTGTCGCCATGGGAGTGGAAACCCAGTACTATCTGCTTAGTACACTTATCATATATATTGATGTGACCAGGAGTGGTCTGAAGTGTCATGCAGGCATCGGTAAGTAAGGTACCCATGGAAATGAGCTTTACTGTACACATAGGCATATAAATGACTGGCAATAACTGCACGAGTCTACCTTGGAAGTGAATGATTGTGGTTCCTTTACTGAGGATGGTTGCACGGCCATTTGCCATTTGAGAGTAAGTGGGCAGTAAGAACTCTGTGTACTCAACGAGTCATTTAGATCATTGGTATAATGAGAGGATGCTCCTGAATCCAGGAGCCACATGTCAGGTGGTGGGAGATGGTCGTGGTGGTGTTCTCTTTCTTTTCCTTTACCCTTAGTTACAGCGATCACACATGGAGAAGGGAGAGGGAACAGTAGAATTGCTATCTACTGCAGACGTACACATGGTATGACTACGTAAGGTCTGAGGTGAAAAATTCCACACGTCAGTGTCTGCTAAAGATGGGCAAAGAAAGAGTGGGACTGACCAAAGAATGGACTCGTCCCAGAAGCACTCGAGGTACTCATCACGCTCCATGATGTCGATGCTCACCATGTCCTCGTCCTCCTCATTCAGCTCATCCATTTCATTGTCGCTGTCAAGGACAACGATGCGAGGGGTCTCCTCCATGTGTTCAAGGAGGGAGGTGGAGGTGGGGGTGCCAAAAGCTCCAACTTCCGCAAAAGCAGAGTGGACGTGCTGGTGGCCTAGGCCACAGCGGGTCGCAACTGGCTCGAGGGTGTGGATGGTTTGGGGAGTGGGAGTGGTCCCAATCCGGCAGGCGAGGTCGATGGTCTCGAGGACCTGAGGGAAGGTGGGGGGCCCATAGTAGGGTGCGCCGATGGTGTGGGCGAGGGCATGGGGGTCGGAGATGGGCAAGGTGAAGGAGGTGGAGGCTGGGCTGAGGACCATGGGCTCCTGTATGAAGTTCACAAAGGCGAACAAGGCGGAGGATTTCTTGGCGGCGGTGGCCACACGATCCTTCCTCTTCTTCTCACCTTCTTCAGAGCACTTGCCCTGATGGCGCTTCTTCCCCTTGCCTTTCTCCTCATCTTTTGGTTTGGAGGAGGAAGAGGACTCCTGTTGCTTCGAGAATGAGGGGTCACCTTGTTGGCGACGGACATTTGAAACCTTGTTTGCCTGTGCATGAGGTGGTGGGCAGTGAGTGAGGTAGTGCTGCCAGGCAGCGATGAGGGTGGTCTCGAGTTCCCCCATGGAGAGAACCTTGTTCTTTGTGGGGTCGGTGTCAATGGCCTCCATATCCTGGGCTCAGCGCTTGCAGTTTCACCATGGTGATAAGGGCCTTGAGGTTATCAGGGACCTTGTGCTGGAGTTCTTCCAGTGTGGCAAAGCTGGCGTTCAGCTTCGAGAAGGCGGGGCCAGGGTGCTGGTTGTCGGGAAAGGTGATCCTGAGCATGTTCCTCCACTCAGTGTAGGTGGAGTCGTATTGTTTCTTGAGTGCGTCCCAGAGTTCTGCAGCGGTGCTCTGGGCAGTGAAGCGGGCGGAAACATGAGGTTCGAGGCAGAGACAGATGGAGCCAAGGGCTCGGTCATCATTCTCATCCCACTTGCCCTGTGCCTCCTCCTCTGCAGTGGTGGCAGCTGTTCCAGCGATGGTGGGATGTGGCTTGTTCATTTTGTTGAAGAAGCCAGAGGCACGGAGGTAGGCCTCCATATCCTGGGCCCAGCGCTTGTAGTTAACACCATTAAGCTTGGCGATGGTGGCGAGGGTGGAAGACATTTGTAAGTAGGATCTGAAAGGGTGACGTGTCAGTATAAACCAATAAAGGGAGCGAGTAAGATGTTTGCATCACTGAACAGTGTCAGAGCTTCCAGAATGTAGGGTCATGGCGACCCCCTACATCCACATCAGCAAATCTTCACATTACTTAGTCACACTTGGCAGTACTTAGTCATTCTCGCCAAGTAGCCAAGCAGTGTCAGTAGTGTTAAGCAGTGTAAGTAATTCTTGTTGAGATCACACTACTGGTTCAAGTGTGGTTCAGTATATAAGTAATTAAGCAGTCAATATAATATTGCAAGTGAATCCATTACAAATGTAAGCAGTACTAAGCACTCTGCACGGTAGTACACTATTGTCAATTTTCTGTCAATCATCTGTGCGTGGTCAAGCACAAACCACGGCGGGAACTGGAGATGTAGCTCAGCCTCGATCTCTTCATCCGGAATTGTGGTTTCAGGTCTTCGCCTTGCTCAATGCAAAACTTCTCTGGCGAACCCGATATTTCATGTTGGGTCTTTGGAAGGATGGACGGACGTTGTGATTGTCTACTGTGTTCACAGCCATTTTGAGGGCGTTGGTTGCACGCTTCTTAGTTGGCCTACTATCAAGACATGCTGTCCGCAATGCCAATTTCTGTGGAAGCGTGTCAGAGAAGTTGTGTGGTGGTTGTTATGACCACTACTCAAGTGTATACGGACTTATCAATTTTCTTTCATTCTCAACCCCTATCTATTCCTTTCACGCATTCACATGCATTCCTTTCATCTCCGCTCTATCACTTCTATTCACACATGTGTATCTAATCTCCCACATACACGCGCATCACGCATGCTGGGCTATGTACACAGGTATATCACGTGACCAAGTGTCCAGCGTATTTACTATATATAGCAGTAGCACAGCACAGTCTGTGCACTCTTGTACTTACTATATAAACCCCAATTCAGCGCCAGAGAACACTAGTCTTGTTCTCTTGGAGTTTCCCCTACAGGCAACTCTACTTCTTTCCACTTGTCTTTTTCTCTGTGCAAGCGACCTAGCAAACAAAGGCTTCACTTAAGTGTGAGTCCTTTAGGGTTGTTTCACTAGAACAAGACTACATTTTCATCGCTACCTCGCTTGCGGACGACTGTTGAAGCAGATCGCTGAAGTACCCAAGACATTTCCTACCGCCCACCATATGCTCACGTTTACTTCAAATCCTCCAGTACGTTCAAGAGGATACAATGCGCTTTACGGAGCTCAAGACATCTTTCTAGTGTCTGCGTCTCATACTTACGTCTCAGCGGTAGAAGGATCGGCGCTTGTACCCAACAAGCACGTATCAGAGGTTCAGGAGTGGTTCGGGTCGGCCAACGGGTCGTTAGATTTAGTCTACCCTCCAACACCAGAAGCAGAAGCAGCGGAACCGGCACAAGTGCCAGGAAGTCCAACCCCCCCATCTCTTGTCCTTTCGGATTACGAGAGTCTACAGGAAGTGCCAGTCGCTCTCCTTGCCTCCTCGGTCAACAACGGAAGTTACGACCCGAACAAGTACAACCCCCCAGCACCCCAGCAGATCCCAGCGGCACTAGTGCCCTTATTCGTGCCGGAGAGAGTTGTCGAGTGGCTCGTCGACAGGCTAGTAGACAGAGTAAGAAGGGAACGGATTAGGGAAAGAGAACCCACTCCGTACGAGAGACCCCGCAAACAACGACAGAGAAAGGTTTGGCCAGCAGCCAGCAAGTGGAGAGACAATAAGGAGAGGATTCTCTGGCAGTTCAAGGACGAGATACAGGAAACCCCTCGCCTCAGAGCAAAGGACAGGTGTTACAAGGTCAAGAGGACCCCCACCTTAGCACCACATACCGCAGCACCTAGAATATGCCGTCTACAAGTACCAAACCCCCCTCTCCCAATCTAGTAATACAATATGTCTTTTGATCGCACAGTATTCAAAACCAATCTCCTCAATGGAGGACTTGACACAGCAATAATGCAAGACCTTCTTGCTATGTTTGATTATTTCTCCCATGAGCGAAACAGTCACATTACACATATAAACACATGCCTAAATGAAATCAATGTGCTCAGAACCCAGCTCGTGGCAGTCCCCGCAGCACAAGGTAGTGCAACACCTAAAATGAGCAAAGTGTTCCAAGACCCTGGAAATTACAACGGGTCTAAGGGAAAGTTGAAGAATGGTGGACTAAGATGAAGGCATGGATTGCCGAGAATCCCACTGTCTTCCCAGCAGGTTCACACAAGGCAGTGGTAGCTGTGCTATTGTGCCTTGAGGGACAAAAGGCAGGTGGCTTTGCCCGCACAAGAATAGATCGCCTATTAAACAGCGGTACCTACACATGGACGGAGTTAGAAGAGATCGAAGCCCTCTTCCGCTCCGTTAATCAACAAGAATGGGCCAGACAGAAACTACGCGCCCTAAAACAAATGGAATCGATGCCCATAGATGATTGGATCATCGACTTCCAAAGATATGAACCACAAGCAGGCATGGACCCAACCCACCTAGTGGAGCTCATTGAGCACAATGTCCAACGCTCGATAATCAACAAAATCCTACTGGAGGGACCACGTCCCACCACAGTCTTTGCTTATCTCGCAAAGATCCGAGAGATAGGCACAAGGAAGCAATTAATCAGCTTCTTACGCGGCGGCAGTAGCTGAAGATCTAGAGATCCAAATGCCATGGACATAGACACCTTTGAGTGTAGACCCTCGACATCTAACGCTCCTAGGAAATGCTACAACTGCGGAGGAAGCCACTTCGTCAAAGACTGTCCCAAGCCTAAGCTGGCATGCCCAGACTGCAAATGGCTCGGAGGAGGACACAAAAAGAAATGTCGACGTGGAGGCCGCAAGGCCAGAGGAATCGAAGAAGAAGAAGGCGCCACCTCATGGGATGAGTCATCAGGCCCAGACCAGGTTGTCCGTGGCATGTCCTATGACGAGATGAAGGCATACTTCTTCGACCTCAAAGACACCGAATCCAAGAAGGGAAAAGGGAAAGCCACATGAACGAACTGGGTGTTCATGCGGATACAAAGAAGGTAAGGTTTAATTTATCTGACGACAACAGGTATTTGCCACTGGCTGGTGAAGAGTCCGATGAATCGGACAATGAGTCATCACTAATGCCAAGTGGGTCTCCCTTAGTGGAGCTCAGCAGGGGCTTCACACCTGTGCTTAATTCACTTTCAAACTCCGATATCCAAATCCTGGAAGAAGCGTGTGTACATAGCACAAATCTGCAGAAGGAGATCTGTATGACCATTCGAGTTGCTCCCTCTCGCACCAAGAATTTCATCACCGCAGAAGCTCTGCTCGATAGTGGAGCAAATGTCATATTCATAGATCGCGCTTGGGCTCAGAAACATCAGTTACCCCTGATGCCACTTCACAACCCCATTCCCGTATTTAATGTTGATGGAACCAAGAATTCCACTGGAAATATCACACATTCTGCAGAAGTTGTTATTGATTACCAAGGACACAGAGAACGTGTCACAGCCGAAATCACAGATCTCGGCAAGAATCAGATGATTCTAGGCTTCTCCTGGTTGAAGAAGCATAATCCTAATATAGACTGGACCAAAGGCACGGTCGAGATGACGCGATGCCCACATTCATGCTCCTTCCTTCAGGATAAGGAATCATTCTTATGACATGCTGACAAAGAAGAAGAGGAAAACGCATATCTCGCTTATGCAGTACGTGCGGCTTTAGACAAGCCTACCCCTAAGAAAGAATCAGCAGAGGAACTCGTGCCAAAAGAGTTCCATGAGTATTTAAAAGTATTTCATAAAGGAGAATCAGAGTGCATGCCGATACGGAAACCATGGGATCATGCCATTGATATGAAAGACACGTTCACCCCAAAGAAAGGACGTCTCATTCCCCTGTCTGTCACAGAACAACAGGAAGTTTCCGAATTCATCGACGATCAGCTCAAAAAGGGATATATTAGACCCTCTAAATCTCCACAAACATCACCCGTGTTCTTCATACCAAAGAAGGATGGATGAAAATGTATGGTACAGGATTACCGTTATCTAAACGAACACACGGTCAAAAACAATTACCCATTACCCCTAATCTCGCAATTGGTCGATAAGCTAAAAGGAGCTACTTTATTCACAAAGATGGATCTCAGATGGGGATACAATAATGTTCGCATCAAAGATGGTGACGAATGGAAGGCGGCTTTCGTGTGCTTCCGAGGAGTATTCGAACCCCTCGTCATGTACTTTGGGCTATGCAACTCCCCTGGAATGTTTCAAGCCATGATGAACGAGATCTTCACAGATATGGACGACTGCGTCGTCGTATATATTGATGACCTAATGATATTCACCAAGACAGACGATCGTGCCATGCACAACAAGATTGTTCTGGAAGTACTCCGACGCCTCGAGGAAAATGATTTATTCGTAAAACCAGAAAAATGTACATTCCACGCCTCAGAAGTAGAATTCCTCGAGATGATCGTGGGAAAAGATGGAATAAAGATGGACGAAACAAAGGTTCAAGCCATTCTAGAATGGCCTACGCCCAAAACCGTCTGAGGAGTTAGAAGCTTCTTGGGACTAGCGAACTTTTACCGAAGGTTTATCAAAGATTACGCAAAGGTGGCTAGACCACTTAATGATCTGACAAAAAAGGAAAAACCCTTCGAATGGAAGCAGGAACAACAGGAGGCATTTGACACGCTGAAGCAGCATTTTACCACAGCCCCTGTTCTCGCATTCCCTGATGATGATGCTCAATTCCGCTTAGAATGCGACACTTCTGATTATGCAACAGGAGCAGTACTATCTATCCAGAAAGATGACAAATGGCACCCCGTGGCCTATTCATCTCACTCCATGTCTCCGCAGGAACGGAACTACCCTATCACCGATAAAGAAATGCTCAGTGTGATCCGTTCACTTAAGATATGGTGCCACTATCTAGAAGGCGCAAGACACAAATTTGAAATCTGGAATGATCATGCGAATTTGCAATTCTACATGACTCATCAGGACCTCAACAGGAGGCAAGCATGTTGGGCACAATACTTATCGCGCTTCAATTTCAAATGGTTACATAAGCCAGGAGCTTCTATGGGAAAAGCCAATGCTCTCTCTAGACGAGAAGATCACACAGTCGGTCTCAAAGACGACAATAAAGGAGTATTAGTTATTTCCCCGGAGAAGATTAGAGCACACCACGTTCTGCTCTCTGATGAAGGGGACACCATTAAAAACCGCATTTCTGACGCAATCACGCGTTTCACTGAAGAAGATATCACCACGTTATGTAAAGATTGGAAAGTTTGTGCCGAGGATGACAGATTCCTTTACGACACACTCCACAGGCTATACGTGCCTGATGATGACGATTTATGCATGGAAGTCGTGCGCTTACACCACGACACCCCTATGACCGGACACGCCGGCTCAGACAAGACATTAGACTTGCTGCAGCGCAGCTATTGGTGGCCAGAATTGGCTACATTTGTTAAGGGTTATATCGCTAGATGTGATCGTTGCCAACGGTTCAAAGGGACTAATCAGGCACTGGCTGGTTTGTTACAGCCACTTCCCATACCTGATCACCCTTGGGAACACATCTCGGCAGATTTCACCACGGATCTCCCCCTGTCCCAAGGCTGTGACTCTATTCTGGTAGTAGTTGACAGGTTCTCCAAGGAAGTTGAACTGATCCCCTGCACGAAGAAGACCACGGCACTCGATATGGCTAAATTATATCTAGATCACGTCTGGAAGCATCACAGCCTTCCATCCACTATCATTTCCAACAGAGGACCGCAGTTCGCCAGCACAGTCATGGCTGACATATGCCGCTCTCTTGGTATTAAACCTAAATTATCCACATCATTTCACCCACAAACGGACAGGCAGACGGAACGCATGAATCGTGAAGTACAGCAGTTTCTCTGCCTCTTCACATCGGAAAAGCAAGACCAATGGGCCACATGGTTACCCATCGCCCAGTTCTCCATGAATTCCAAGAAAGCCACTGCAATGGAAAGTCCCCTTTCGCAGTTACACGGTCATATGAACCCTACATGGGCATTGAATCACGCAATTCTAAAGCACCAGCTGCCACCGAGTTTACCGACCGCATGGCTGACACGTTGGAACAAGTCAAAAGTAATTTGTCCACGGCCCAGGACCGCAGGAAACGAAATGCGGACTGCCACAGATCTGACTCCCCGGAATACGCTGTCGGAGATCAAGTATGGCTATCCACATCTAACTTGCGTTTGACACATGCCTCACATAAATTAACCGAGCGATGGCTCGGCCCCTATACAATAACGGACCTTATGGGTCCCAATGCTGTAAAGCTCAGGCTGCCCTCTACCATGAGGATCCACCCTGTTATTAATGTGTCACGGATCAAGCTGTACAAGGATGGATTGCCTGGTCAATCCACCTTCTGGCCCGGACCGGTTCTGGTAACCGAAGATCAGGATGATGAATATGAAGTGGACTACATTGTTGACTCATGCTACAAATGCCGTCACCTCGAGTTTCTCGTCCACTGGAAGGGCTATGATGATACAGATCGGACGTGGGAGCCTGTGGCTAATCTCACGCATGCTAAAGATGTCATCCAGGACTTTCACAAAAGTCACCCTTCTGCACTGTGTGCCTTATCTATGACACCTGAGGTGTTTTCTTCCCTATTCAGGAGTTGTGAGAACTTCACCATGATGAATCTGCGCCGACTCCCCTTCAATCGCCTGGAAGTTGATCTTTAGGACGGGGAACCACACGTATATAAGGCAGCACATTCATCCTGTTTCACCCATCAACTCACACCCCCCATACAACCATAACAATGTCGCTCTCCCTCCTTCTCATCAACTGGGCCATCGAGCTCTATTTCTACTATTATCTCTATACCCTCGTCCCCTCCTATAACGCTATTCTTTCCATTCTCTTTTCTGATTACGATTTCACCTCTTTTCATCTTCTTTATCTTTTGTTTCAATCTCTCTTCACTCCTATCCGCTTGAGATATGTCACCCCGCTACCAGGTCTCCTCCCTCGCCGCTTAACCCCTTTTGATGAAGGGTACTGGATGAGACGCCTGCACGTCCCCCACACGGAGTCTTCACAGTCACACAGACTGCTCACCTCCACCATTCCATTGTCTTCCTCGTCATCATCATCGGATCAAGATCCACCCCCATCTAATAGTGCACTCACACCTTGGGACGGACCCAACTACTGGGACCCCAATTACGCCAATGATGCAGATGCATGGGAACAAGAAGACGATCAATGGGAACCTATGCCGGTTGAGCCAGAAACAGGCCTCCCTGTTCCCACCAATCCGGACTCGTATCAGATTGAACTCCGTTTCCTAGATCCCAGCCCAATGTTAGCATACAATCGGATACTCCGTCAGCATTTCGATGTGGAATTCGAATTCCATTTCCCACACGCCCAGCTGCACTCCAACCCATTACCGATTGATGGAGAAGTACCAATCCATGCTTGGGGCAATGACAGTTCTATGCTGGGCAGCCCGGTTACTGCTCCTACCAGTCTCCACTCGTCAGACAACGAAGGATTCCAGGACCTGGAAGAGTTTTGATCAACCAGAATGTTTGATCTTAGGACGGGGAAAGTGTTACGACCACTACTCAAGTGTATACGGACTTATCAATTTTCTTTCATTCTCAACCCCTATCTATTCCTTTCACGCATTCACATGCATTCCTTTCATCTCCGCTCTATCGCTTCTATTCACACATGCATATCTAATCTCCCACATACATGTGCATCATACATGCCGGGCTATGTACACAGGTATATCACGTGACCCAGTGTCCAGCGTATTTACTATATATAGCAGTAGCATAGCACAGTCCGTGCACTCTTGTACTTACTATATAAACCCCAATTCAGCGCCAGAGAACACTAGTCTTGTTCTCTTGGAGTTTCCCCTACAGGCAACTCTACTTCTTTCCACTTGTCTTTTTCTCTGTGCAAGCGACCTAGCAAACAAAGGCTTCACTTAAGTGTGAGTCCTTTAGGGTTGTTTCAGTGGTGCTGGGCTGAACAGACCGATTGTATGATACACTGAAGCTTGGTATGATGGTCCATTGAAGGAGGACACTGACTAAATTGGTCTGTCAGCGATGCGACTTGGATACTTGCAACCCAAGCGCAAGGGCCACTGAAGGGTTGTCAACGAGGGAGGTCGTGGCTTGGTTGCGCAGACGTTTCTTGGGATGAGGTGAAGGGGAACGATCTATGTGAACACAGTGGCGTAGACATGGCATGAATAGCAGCTTTGCTTCCAAGATGCAGACTCGAGAATGCCTTGTCTGACCCACCACCCCCTCCTAATCAGTTCAGGTTCCTCGAACCACCATTCGGCCAGGCTGACCAGTCCAACTTGCATTGATTTGGCAACTGGTTGTGTAATCCTTGTATCCAAGCTCGAGCAGGAATGGTAGTATTCACAGAAAACGAAAATGTCACTGACGGATGGTAGGCATCCAGAAGTGCTGCTCATTGATCATTGAACAATGGGAAGAACCTGGGGTAAGGTAAACATTCCCCAAACCAGAACTGAATAGAGTAGAAGAGAACAGAGATTGCTCACTGAATAAGGAAGTTGCTGATGATACTATCTTCAACCCCGGTAATAAGAGGATTTCATTTTGTAGGGGAAGCTAGCCGCTGTCAGGTGCTTCTCTGTCACTAGACCAGATGATGGCCCAGGCACATCAAATCTGATCGTTGCAATTGCTTCCTGGTCCAACAACTGTTGACCCTGGTGCACCGGGGTCTGGGGGGGGCAAAAGCCCATACTTCACAAGTTCTGGGTCATCCAACATGGACTGCAAGACATGGCATTCAGATTCCCGATGCTGGACATGGTGACACCTGCACCACTTACTTCAAGATTTAGAAACTGCGCGTCCGGATTCCACCCCCTGTGGATGAAATGTCTCCAACATCACATTGATTGTCTTCGTTCCTCCTGTGGACACTCTTTCACTGTCTGACCCCGAGGTCATCGTGAGCACATTCCTGCAAATCCGTTTCATTGTCAGGTTCCTCACGCTTGAAGCGCCATGGATTGAGATACCCTGCATGGGTGCGCTGGCTGACTGTGTCTGCACAGTGAGCTTGAATTCCACCCCATGTCCATAGCAGAAGTGAGTTCAAGGTGGCAGCGAGAGCGAACAGACAACAGAGGTAAGCACGGTGTTAAAAATGCAGGAGATAGGGATTCCAAGACATTGAAAGAGTAAGGTCTTGTATCTTCACGAATGCAGAATCTTCATCGATGACATAGGATTGGGATTCAGGGTTGTACCAGATTTCGACAGCAGCAGTGATGGTTCAGAATGACCAATGCAAAGGCTCAAGGTCACTGGGTTTCCGCTGATCGATATGGAAGATCTGGGTGGCATTTTGTATGATACGCTGGAGATTGACAGGGAGGTAGTGCTGTGAGTTCATCCAACCTTGTTTGACATCCTAAATGGCTTGCGCCAGGGATAGTCTTCAATCCCAGGTGAGGTAGGGGGAACACTGATGATGCTGGGGATGTTGGCAGTGTGTAGTGGCAGTGTGTTGGGAGTGTACGAGTTCAGGAATACAACAGGGAGGTAATGCCGTGCAAGTCCATCTGACCTTGTCCGACATCCCAGATGTCTCACGCCAGGTACACTGAGCCGCCAATGATGCTGGGGATGTCAGTGGCGTGTAGGTGGCGGTGTGTTGGGGGAGTGATGTCGTCATGACGCGATCTCAAAAGCATGGTGGTCAGCATATTTGTTGACATACATAATATGCACAGAAAGTGTCATATGACTGATCGGGTTGGAGGTCAACCGAGACTTCTTGACAGCCATAGATAGGAATAAGGTGAGCAGCACGGTACATCGCATCCAGATGTACAACGGAGATATTCGGCTGGCAGCATGCATTGAAGGCAGGATGAACGGTCCACATGCTGGTATCCTCATCAGGCTCATCCCCATGCACAAGCCAGTGGACGAGGGCACAAGGGTAATAAGTTCCCAAATGCATGAATGAGAAGAATACAAGAATGCGGACAACGTCGAGTTCCTGCATGCCCGGGAGGGTCGGATCTGTGGCCACAAAAGCACAATCTTTCCATGCTGGCCCATTCCTCCATGAGGGGCAACAACAGATGATTTCATTCTTACCTCTTCCACTACCTTAGTCTCTGTAGCTTCCACTGAGACGTTTTCATCTTTCGTGGTCTGATTTTCTAGAACATCATTTAGTACATCTTCCTATTTGTACTAACACTTACTCCTTTGCAATGCAATGATCATACACATCCTCTCTTGTTGCTCCTTCATGCATTGCATCACTGTTGTATGTGACATAGTGAGTGATATGTCTTGACTCGATATGGGTGTTGTAGACAGGTGTGTGTTATATAATGAATACGTAATCAATTAATATCAATTAGTACCATATTGTTTTGCTGCGATTCAACACATATGTTGGATCGCGGTAAAATTTATTCTGCTGCGATTTGACATACATGTTGGATCGCGGTGACATTATGTGGTTGTTTCGTGTCTTTTTTGTTCATGTGGGTGTTTATAACTGGTGGTATGGGTGTCTTCGAGTGGGTATTGTGTTGAGTGGAGGTCGTATAAGTCCACCACATTGTTCATGTGTTTTATTGCAGCATGTGTTTTATCGCGGTAGAAATATGGTCTATTCCTTAAAATATCCCTGTCTAACCCTAATGGGATTAGAGAAAACATGATAAAATGTGGAAGTTAGCTGCGAGTGATGCTCCTGTCGCAAGATATGTAAGAGTTTGCAGTTCCTCCATAATAAGCTGACGAGTATGCCATATGGCGGGAAAGTGGGATCTCATTGGCCAAGCATGCCGCTCGGGGCATCATCATATGAGCCATGCACAGTGCTATGCAATCCATTCGACTAATCAATGCAAATGTGCACAGGTTGCGCTCGTACAAGCTCTTTGTACGATAATTGTAACTAGATTATAATCGTTTGGCAATTAACGTCATCCAGGACTGAATGTACCTTGGATTGTTGAGCCACTGGAATAATGTGTGGGTCTGCAAGGGCATTATATATACATAGTTTCCTTGTCCCATTCGTCTATTTCCTGTACCGAAGAACCTTTATCACAAGTGAATAGCACGGTCCATGGGTACAAGTGATGGATTCAAGTCTACTAGTACTACATTTCTTGGCACCACCTCTCCAAGGCGTTTGAATCCCTCTTTGGTTCCGTTTCCTGTCTGCCCAGGTGTTTCTCGCTTTATCAGGCCCGCACGGCTGACAAGGGTCATCCCATCATCGTTTCCAACCGGATCATCGACGGATACGCTGAATGCAACGTTGACACGCTCCCCTTGTTTCACTCGGCGAAGACCGTTTCCTTACCACGCTCCTCAAGCATCTCCCGACGTTCAAGACGAAATTCATTCCGGACACGGTAATGCATACGATGGTGCCCGAATCATGGCGGGTCCTGTTTTCTCAACGACGTTGGTGGATTAACTCGACGGTACGCAGCTTGTTGGAATCGGTGATCTTGCCCGAGTTGTGCGGCTTTTGCTGTTTCTCGATGCGCTTTTTCGGTTTCAGCTGATGCCTCGTTTGTAGATTCTTCCGGCAACTGTCGTTTATGTGAGCGGGCTGACGCGGAAGCGAGTGAAGGTGTGCTGACCCTGCTTGGATAGCTTGCATACTTGATCGTTGCGGTCGCTACTGGAAGTAGTTCACTGCCGCTGATCTCGATCATCATGTTGGGGATCACGTATGGGTTGCAGGTATGTTGTGCCACTT
>JBBPJQ010000148.1:0-40575 GCA_038088795.1 Boletus rex-veris
CAAAAGGTACTAATTTCTGTACTGAAGAAATACACAATCACTAATGATACATAGATTGGTTAGCAGACAAAATCGACGCTGGCTTTGTTATCCCAGCCCTATACTTTCCAAGAAGTCTCATGCCTCCCGAAATTTGGAAAGCCTCTCCAACAACAACAAACAGTAACGAACAGGCCCATCAAAACATCAATAGAGATGGAATCAGCCTCACTCTACTTGGAGGAGTTATGCGTGGAAAAGACTACGACGAACGTGTTAATAGAAGCATTGAAACCCATTCGAAGTTTGGGATTCACACTCGTGACCGGGCCTCAACTCATGTACAACGTACATCACGAGCTGTTGAGCGTCTCGGTTAGTCAATTCTTCACAAACATTAACAATCACCTTACCAGAGTATAGCACTTAGCCAACATAGGCAATACCAGTTACCAACAATCCATGAAGCAACACAGCCTGATACAGAAGGCAATGTCGTCATCAACAACCTTGACCATACTCTGATCAGTACCTCCAATGCATTGATCAATGAAGTGGAACATAGGACTTACTCGGTCTCAGCCTACAGTACACTAACAAATGCGTTGACTCTTGGTACTAGCAGGACAGACTATCAATCTTTCAATTCACATATTGATAGGACAATACATACCAACGACGGTCCAAATACCCATCAAGGACTCTACTTCCCATCCTCTTACAGCTCTCTCACAGGTGCACTTGGCTAGAGACCTACAAATATATTAGGACTCCATGACAATACATTACATAGCTTAATCCTTGGTTCATAACGAGTAAAAACAATCATACCTTGTTTCCAGAGCAGGCACGATGACAAAGAGGAAATCAATGACAACGACAAAGAGGGAATCAACGACAATGACAAGAGGGAGTCAATGACAACGACAAAGAGGGAGTCAACGACAATGACAACAAAGAGGGAATCAATGACAACAAAGATGGAGTCAACGATGACAAAGAGGGAGTCAACGACGACGACAAAGAGGGAATCAACGACAACAACGACGAAGAGGGAATCAATGACAACAATGACGAAGAGGGAGTCAACGACATCAACGACAGAGAGGGAGTCAACGACATCAACGACAGAGAGGGACAACTATGAAAATGACAAAGAGTCGATGACGATGATGACAACGACAGGGCATAGAGAGATGAAGGGGGGGGAAAAACGTGAGAGGAAGACCATCACTCACCCCGGTCTTATAAACAACTAGCGACGCTTGGCGAGAACGTTATCTGGAATGTTCTGCCGATTAAGCAAGACTTCTGCCGATTAAGCAAGCGGTTTTCGGGGACTCCACCCTGTCATCCATGTGAAGGATGCCCGGACCTTTTACCCCTTGCAAGAAGCGCACGCCATAAGTCTTCTCCACGGTAACAGGGGAGCACAAACTCTACATGAGTGATCCTGTTAGCAACGCGTAATTCCCAAATGGGGATTGTGGCTGTGTGCTCGGTTCTCGAGGTTCGAGTTTGATGTTTGGATCAAGGGGAGTTGACACTGGATTGGCACCCTGCATCCCATATTTTTTGAGTATGCTTTCAATATATTGGATTTGCCTTATGGTCAGTGTCCCCTGCTCTCGATCACGAGTGAATTCTAAGCCCACAAGCTTATTTGGTTCGCCTAAATCAGTGATATCAAATAGCCCTTTTAGGTCTTCTTTTAATTTGACCATATTTTTCTTACTATTTGTGAATAGCAAGAGATCGTCAACCCATACAGTTATAATCTCGATGGAATCTCCATTACATCATATATAGACACAAGGATCTGTATAGAGACGGTCGAATTTTATCCCACCAAGCTTACTATCAAGCTCTTCGTTCCATTCCCGACCGGATTGTTTTAGTCCGTATAGGGTCTTTATTAAGCGGCATAGCCGAGACGTGCCATCATCGTAACCTTCGGGTTGATCCATATATATACACTCTTTGAGCTTTCCATTTAGGTAAGCCCCCTTAATGTCCATTTGTTGGATTTCCCAATTTTCGGCTACAGCTAGCGCCAATATCGCGCGGATCGTCTCAAGGCGTACCACAGGTGAGAACATCTCATTATAGTCCATGCCAGATATCTGGCTGAACCCTCTGGCCACTAGACAGGCCTTGTACTTTTGTAAGATTCCATCTTTGTCATATTTTCTGACAAAGACCCATTTATTCGAAATAGGTTTTCTATCCTCGGGAGGGTCCTCAAGCTCCCAAGTACCCATGCGTCGCAGTGTCTCAAGCTCAGTCTGAATGGCTTTCTCCCAATCGGGCCATTCTGGTGAGTGCATCGCTTCTTTGAGCGTTTTCGGATCTTTACTGCTTACATTTGTTTCAGTAAAGGCAGTATATACTGCTGCTGCTGCTGCTGTCGACGCTGATTTTATGCAATCAGGGTCATCGTCATTCTCATTGTCATCATCATCAGTTTGGGTTAGACCAGGTATGTCGTCTTTATCCTGATCTCCTAGATCTGATGCTTGACGTGTATTTTCATTGTCAGTCACTGTCCCGTCGTGTCGCATCCGATCGGGCGTGTTGGACGAAGGTATGCCCGTCGTCTCGTCCATCTGACACTCATTACTGTTCTTTACAGACGGAATTACAGTCCTCTCGTCTCGCTGACTTGGGCTAGGCGTTTCGGGCACATTGTCCCCTTTTTGTCGCTTACTAACTCTCTTTTCAGCTTCATTAGTCATTTTTCGTTTCGTTTCCGCTGTTTCCCGTGTGCTGGACGAAGGTTTGTCAAGTCCTTCATCCTCCCCCTCAAACCGTTGTCCGGCGGGAGGTGCTGTCACAGTAATTGGCCAGCGGTATTCACGACTGACTTTGACTGTCTTCTTCAGATGGTCATAGTATTTTATTGCCTTCGGGCCATCCTGATACCCAACGAAGGTAAATTTTCGCGCCTTTGGTTCCAGTTTGGACGGATTGAGTTCCTGATTGAGAATCCAAACAGGACATCCAAATTCCTGGATAAACGAGATGTCGGGACGTCTCCCAGACCATTTCCCGTGTGGCGTTCCATCTGGTATGGCTTTCGTATAAGCCCGGTTTCGAACATACGTGGCGTGCATCATAGCTTCCGGCCACAACTCGTTTGGTAAATCACGCGCGAAAAGCATCGAACGTGATAGTTCAACGACGGTTTTATTCCAGCGCTCTGCCACACCATTCTGTTCTGGCGTATATGGTGCGGTCGTCTGGATCTCAATACCACGATCCAGGCACCAGGTCCGCAAGTCCTTATTGATATACTCGCGTCCATTGTCGGCTCGTATTGCCTTTGGCGCAAACGAATACTGACGCTCGATATACGCCAGGTATTGTTTCACCTTGGTAGGCGTCTCATCTTTAGTTTTCATGAAACTGATTGTACTGTTTCGAGTCGCATCGTCAATAAACGACACATAATACCGGTAACCATGCGGAGAAGTTATTCTCGCAGGTCCCCATACATCTGTATGGGTGAGTTCACCCGGTTTTCGATCTCGTCGTTCACTCTTTTGGGGTAATGGTAAACGACATGTTTTAGCCTTAATACAGGCTTCACATTCGAAGTTCTGCGGGCTATCGCGCAACGAGAAACCATCAACGAGGTCTTTCCCGTGTAAGTTTCGTAGCCCACTGATGCCAATATGGCCTAACCGCCGATGCCATTCTTCCCATGTCCAGGTCCGTTTGACTTTCACGGCGACATTGGCCATCGGATCATCTGAATCAGGCTCAGCATCGAGGTAATATAGTCCATTTCTTAGCATTGCCGTAGCAAGCTCATCGTTTTTCGCATCGCGCAGGATCATTTGGCCATTAGTACATGTGACATGGCCGCCTGCTTTATCGATGCGCCCGATGGAAATCAGGTTCTGGCGGGCCTCGGGTACATATAGTACTTCCGTTAGGCGCAACCGTGTACCATTGCACGTTTGTAATAGAACAGTTCCCTGTCCGCATGCAATAAGAGGCTTATTGCCTAGTCCTTTAATAAGACGACGAGGGATTGTTTCATATTTGACAAATGCCTCGCGTTGCGCGCACATATGAGTGGTCGCGCCGGAATCGAAAATCCACGAGTAAGCGGCAAAGTCGGCCTCAGAGGCCTTTGACATTACGCCCTCGTCAGATATAGTTACATGCGCGGCAAAGCTCTTTTCGAGCTCCTCATCGCTTTCCGATTCCTCTGCGACATTAGCGCATTCTTTTTCCTTTCCTTTACCTTTGCTCGACCCGGCATCTTTCTTTCTCTTTGCATCCTGGTCACGTCGAACGCGGCTTTTACCTTTGTTGGCAGGGTTCTTCCAACACTTCTCCCCCTCATGCCCAACCTTTCCGCAGATGTCGCACTTTCGGTAGGGCTTGCCTTTGAAACGACAGTTTGCGGTGGCGTGATTGGTGCGCGTGCAGATACTGCATTGGCGCTTTTGCGTGCTAGTCGCAGATGTCATCGTATAAGCACTATCGTTCACCTTTTCCTGCCGCTTTCGCCTCTCGTACTCCTCCGACAGCAATAATTTGAGGTCTTGGACAGTCGTCGTGTCCAGACAGTCGCGCGCCATAAAGGAGGCAACGAACGGGTCCCATGAAGTGGGCAAGGACTCGATAACAGCATTTTTGAAGTCTTCGTCAGCGACAGGCTTCCGGTGGAGTGCGAGCTTGTGACGGAATAAAGTGAGCTCGTTGAGATGATTAGGGATGTTAGTTTCTTCAGTAGCGAGTATTTTATAGAGCATGCTGATAGTGTACCGACCAGTGTAGATATGCTTCGGTTCGTGGGCGTTACAGAGTTCGCGCCACATGTCCGCAGCAGTGGCGCAGTCTATGATCCGAACGACTTGTTCGTTTTTAGCAGAAACGAGGATCTGTTCGCGCGCGGAAAGATCGCGTCGCTTCCACTGCACAACGTCAGGGTCAGTATCAGCGCCCAGGGGTCGGGGAACGTCTCCAGTTGTTATGCCATAGGCATTTTTGTTTTCGAGGATAACGGCCATGCGGGCCTTCCAGGTAATCCAGTTTTCATCGTCGAGCTTCTCGACTTTGATGGGAGTAGACGGTGAGGATGCACTAGTAGTTGGAGCAGCTGTGGGGGTAGCGACAACGGCTGCAGACGAGGCGGCGGATGTCGCTGGGAACAATGTGGTAGTAGGGATCGATGTCGAAGAAAAAGAGCTGATGGGCGGTAATGTGATGCGATTGGTAGGAATGGTGCCGAAGTTGAATTGTGGCTGTGCCGGCTGAGCGGCGGCCGAAGCAGATAGTGGATTCATAGTAGAGATAAGAGATAAGAGCTTTCGTCTGTTAGGTCACAGCGCAGGGCTCATAACCTTTTGGAGCGAGATGATGCAGCGCGGGATGGAGACCTTAAGTCAGACGAGATAGCCCTTTGTGAGGGCGCGGGACCAAGGGATTGATTATTTGTCCCAGCTCTGGGTCGACTGTATTTACTGTATCTACGATTGCCAATTGACTCAGATGAATAATCCGAGTCTCTTATGTTCGGCACGAGGCCGAGCTAGAGTTTGCTCGTGTTGATACTAATGGTCTATAGATGTACTCCAACAAAATGTAATATATTAGTGAACAATTAATTTTGCTTCTAAATTTGAAGTTTGAATGGTGGTGCCAATACTTGTTATATTATCTCAATATTATCTGCCCAATGACTGTTTCCATGCAATGATTTCTTGATAATATAACAAGTATTGGCACACATTTAGTACACCATGCAAACTTCAAATTTAGAAGCAAAATTAATTGTTCACTAATATATTACATTTTGCCCATTATATTCACCATGACAAAACTTGAACTATTGTCTGAGTTGATATCTTCGTCCATACACTAAATTTCAGCCAACATCTAGAGCTTCATTCAGACATGAAGTTCTGGCGTTTTTCGGATGTTAAGTTCTATTCAAAGTATAGGATTGACATTTTGTTCACAATTAAAACCTGTCCTAAATCCCAGAAAATCTGTTGTGCTTGCCGACCCCATGGATATCGATGAATCCGATGACCTCGAGTTCGTTGCGGACGACTTTGAAGAAGGAGAGCACGAAAAAATGGACAAGGATGTGTTGGTACCGGGTGCTCCCCCTTACATCCTCCTTGCTATCGTTATACAATCAGGCGATCGCCTCCTTAAAAAATATCAGAGCTTCTAGATAACCACCCCAGTATCAAGGAATTGATACTCGAGGGCTCAAAGGATGGTTATAAAAAGTTGCGGCTTCTGAGTAAGGACTTGTCCATCCATTCGCTGACTACACCTCTAATGCTGCATTATAGAACTTCTTCGACCAGGTGAATATCAGTTCAGCATCGTGCAACTAGTAATTTCATTCATCCTTTTGAAGAGCCCGTCTCGCAAGAGAAGGATGCCAAGCATTTACCTGCCCGTGAGTAGCATACATGATGTCAGACGCTCGATTCACCTCATTCTCGTAACCAGCGCCTGTGTCGAGTTGGGAACATCCCTATGTTGGAGATACCGCGAATGCCCTTTGGGATCATATAGTCAAGTGGTTTAACGTGCAGACTGGGCCAGGAAGACGGCGGCTTTACGCCAGGTATTGCGCCATCGTTCAGTCCTCAGGAATGGGGAAATCACGTATCGTCGATGAATTGAGTAAAGCCCAATTCGTCATTCCTGTTAACCTACGACCCAAGTCTTCTGGTACCCCCACTTGTTCACTCCCTTGATTCACTTCAAAGCTAATGTTCGTAACTCCAGGATACCCTCCCCCTGACAGTTCTGTACGTAACTATCTCAGCGGCAGCATGAAGCAAGAAGAAGCGTTCATTCGGAGCTGCGCATTTCTCCACGCACTATTTCTCCGGACAAGTGATGTTGTTGTGGAACTTGTGGCCCAGGGGACTATTGCTGAACAATTCAGGAACAAGATGAAGAAAAATGTGTCGCGTGGACGCCATGGCAAATTTCGGGCATCCTTCTATGATGACATTGTACATAATGCCGAGGTATGGTGTACTTCCTGCTGAGTTTCTTGATTGCTGATAAGCATGGAAGTCGCTTCACGAGACGTATTTAACATATTTTCGTGAAGAGGCCGGAACGCAGGATGAAAAGCTGTTGTCCTCTAACTTTCCGTTGTGTGACATCTTCGAGAAGCTGTACAAAAAACTGTCGTGCCCGCGCAGCCCGGTAAACGCGAACGAAATTTACCAGACCGTCTATCGACGGTTTGCCTCATAGACGGTCTGGGTCCCAGACTAGGGCATGGGTACGGTGCGTGCCGCCTCCCCTCTCTCTGTGTGTATAGGACGTATAGGACTGAATGCTGCCTGTTGTGCCGTTGATGCCAGTGCTACCTCCGTCTTGCCTCCCCCGCCCATGCAACGCGCTCACTAGCCTACCTCGACGCGCAACCCAAGACATAGGCACATGGACTGGACACGATGGGCCAAACGCCCCTCGAGGGTGACAGGCCAATAACGATGGAGATGGTCCAAGGATGTGTATTGGGAAAGAGTACCTGAAGAGGTGCGGCGCCAGGCTGTGGACAGGGTCGTCCGTCCCAGCTCGCGAGTGGCGCCGAGGAGTAGAGTCTACGTCTGTGTCGACGCGATGCAATGGGACCAGCGGAAGCCGACGGAAAAAAAAAAACGGACGCGCGATTCAGAATGATATTGCTTTTTTGATTGCCAGGAGATGCTTATTCTTGATTGTAAACCCCATGCATGAAATGCGATAAGAGAGCAAGTCAATTGACGAGTCTTCCTGGCGTTGGCGCGTTGGCACAACCAGTGAAAGCTCCGTCTTTCCAGAATCTACAGCCTGAGCGAACAGACTGCAAATGAAGATGAATACAGCATACAAGCGCCTTTAGCTTGTTCCAACAAAATGGCCAACTTGAACGCGATCCCGCTCGCCGCAACTCCTTTGGCACGACTAATCTCGGTCTCCGTGTCTCTTTATAAATGGCGTGACTTGGTGAGAGTCCTTGGAACCCACTTGGAACCGACCTCGACGCTCTCCAAATCCCATCACCTCCCACATGGACACTCGCGAACGGATCGACGCCTCCACCATCCCCGGCAACGCCCCCCAACACCTCAAACAATCCCTCCTCGACCTCATCAGCGCCGAAGCCAAACTCAACCGCGCCAGAGGCACCCGCGGTTTCGAGCCTGAGATCGCCTCGCGGATCGCCTGGGCCGAGATTTCGATCGTACCCAAGGCAGAGGAGCCTGAGAGACTCGAGGGGCGCGTGGTGGGCGAGATCACGGTGCATGAAGGTACGTTGCTACGGCGTCGACGCTCATCTCACGCATCGTGGTGCAATAATACAGACATGTTGAACGGACGTAGCACGATCCACGGCGCGTGCTCTGCACTCCTCATCGACAAGTACGTCCTTACATAGCCTACAAATGTCCTCTCACTCAGACATCATGTCCCATGTCACCACCTCGATCTCTCGTGCCACGCCATGTCCCACCCATGGTCCACAGCTGCTCCTCGATGCCTATCGCCCTCCTCAACCTCGCCACCACTGGTAAAGGCGACCTCGGCGTCTCCCAATCCCTCCACATCCTCTACCACGCACCCGCGGTGACGTTCGCCCCCTTTCTTCTCTCTCTCACTCAGGCCCGTGCGCTGATACGTTTTCCCCAGGAACGACAAGTTACGAATCGTCAGTACCTCCATCACAGTCGGCAGTCGTGTACTTTCTTCTCGTTGTGAGGTAGGCGTCTCATAACAGTCACGTCTTTTGTGTTTCATGTCTTCCCTTGAATGCAGATCTGGAACGTCACGAAACATCGACTAGTAGCATCGGGTGTACATACCAAGATGATTGCCTCGGTTCCAAACACATCGAGCAAGCTTTGAACCTGATCCTCTTCAATAAATTATATTTCCATCAAATATACTAGATGTGAGTGCAAAAATGCCATTACTGCCGAAACAAGGGCGAAAAAAAAGGAACGTTGGGTTTCGCAAAGGAAAACATACAAATGAATAACCAAAATGAAAACCAAACAGAAAAAAAAGAAGAGTAAACGAGCGCGCGTAAGTCGTAAATCAACGTGAATAGATCGTGTCGCAAGACGGAAAACAAAACAAAAGAGCGTACGAATCGAGTCCATCCTCGACAACTTGAAGCAAGCACATACATATACATAAACGGTCTAGTATTCATATCTCATCTCCATGAATTACCCGAGACGGGGAGTATGATGGGATGGCCACCTTGTCCTAGACTTTTCACGATTTCTTTGCGTCGATCTTGCCACAATTTGAGCGCCTTGAGAAGGTGCATCACCTTGTCCCGCTTGCCTTGTCGAACGTCGTTGATACTGACAGATCCCATTTTGACATCATTGTCGAGCAAAAAGTCGAATAACCGGAATAGACCGTCAAGCTTGTCGTCATTGGGTCCAGAAGGGAACGCTGAATCAGGAATTGGAGGCGTGGCAGACTTGCCCATCATGTCTTCTGCAAGCCGAAGCAACGCGAGACCGCCAAAGAGCGGGCTGGCAGGGTCCGTCACCTGGAGTGATCTCGGCAAATGTGAATTTGCCCACTCGACGAGGTTAGAGTCAATGCCGAGCTGGAAACGAAACCGACGTTGTCAGGATGGCATTCCCTGAATGTGTAGGGTACGAAAGATTGACATACGTCCAACGAACTCTGCATGGACGTATTCACTCGACGCGTTTCTCTCGATGGCCGCAGTGGTACGTTCTTTGCCGTCGTCACACTACCGCTTTCGCTCGCTTCCGCAGGCCGGTTTGCGAAAAAGGATTCCACCCTCGGGCGATCGCTGTGGCTGTCGTCGATGCGTGTCGCACTATCCGAGGATGGTAGCCCCATGAGAATGCGTGCATCGCGCGTCGAGAGTTGGTTGGGATTCTCGCGCCGCAGGGCTTTTTGGGTTGCGGCCCGAGCGGTGGGTGAAGGTGGTCTTGGGGCGGGGTTCATCGCTTGTGCGACCGTCAATGGGATGGTAGGAATATTGACTGAAGACACCACGGGTTCTGTGTACGCGCGTGAGCATTGTGAGGGGCAAGCAAACAAAAGTGGTACCCACTCGAGTAGTCCCTGCCAATGGTGGCCTTCATGATGGCCTTCATCCACTCACGCACGACCGTTTGTTCGTCTGAACTGAAAAAGTGCGTCTTGTCCGTCTCGTGGACGATCCGAAATCCATAACGGCCAGGATCAATGTTCTCGTCCGCAACGACCCTGTACCCCACGATATTGACATACCCTTTGATCTTGGTTTCCTGCACCACCAAAAGAGTAAGCAACTCGATCGCACCCACATCCCCGCGCCTCAAATGGATCAACGCACCGCTTTACTATTGCTCCGCAAAATGTATAGATGCGGTCCCTTGATGATAAAGAACCGGAGCTTCCAAGAATTATAGTGGTCGCCCTTTTTGCGCATCCACCCCAGGTGATCAGGCTGCCCAATTTGCTCAACGATGCTCTTGCCAGGTTTGAGTGCATTCGGCCCACGCGATCCTGCCCGTCCGTCCTGAGGCGTCCCCGTCTGCTTGCGCGACGGTTCGACCTCTTTGAGTTCCGTAGGTTTCAGCTTGGGTGTCCCCTTCTCCAAGTCCCTCGTCTTGTCAAACGACTTGCCCTCGCCGCTGATTCGACTGCCATTCTTAAGACTGCCAACCGTCGAAGCGTCGGACGAGACACGCCCATATGTTTTCCTGCTGCTATAGAGCCTTGAAAGACTCAATGGTGCGGACTTCTCTGTTGGACTGCTATCCTCCAACAATGTCCTATGCATTGTCCAGTCAGTTCAACCTCCCGCGCTCACATCCAAGGAGAAACGACTCACGACGTCACCCTAGGAGCCGGCTTGCGCGACCGACCGAGCGAAGTCGTGAACGTTCCACCAAACAAACTAAGTCGCTCCGTGCCGCCTTTGACAACGTCCGTGGTGCGTTTGAAACGCGGGTGCCTTGCCGTGACGTTGTCATCTTCCTGAGATTCGCGACGCGATAACCGGGGTGTAGCGGACACCGCCATTGGGGACACCGGACGCCTGTACTCGCCCGGCGTCTCCTTGCCCGAAGATCCATGCGAATCCGACGATAGACCAAAGAGTCGTCGACGTGCATTGGAAGAAGCTGGCGCCGTTTCGCCCTAGACGAATACGCTATCAGCAAACCTCGACAATGCGCGACATGAACCACGCTTACATCGCTCTGTGCGCCCCGGTCTTCGTCCGCGGGTTCGCCTGGCTTTTCGTCTTGGACAGCAACCGCGCCTTCGCTCGGAGACGAGGACAGTTGTATCTCCGGTAACTCCCGAAGACCAAGTCCCGTGACGCCGGCTTTTTCGGTCCCGGCGGCAACGCTATCACCCTCGGCCGAGCCTGAGCTGCCGCCGTTCACGCTCGCGCCTGCACTCGAGAGGCTCGACATGCGTTTTGAAATCAGTGGACTCGTAAACGCGTCTGCTTTGGGGCTATCGAGGCTTCCAGGGCCAGCCAGCGTGGATGATGGCGGTCCGTTGAGCGTCGATCCCATGCTCGCAAACATGGGGCTGTTCAACGAGTGTTGCGTCGACCCGCTCGGTGAATGGGCATGCGAAAAAGATTGAGAGAAGGATTGTATGTGCTGGGGTTGGTGGTCGGTGAGGACGATGGACGGAGGGAAACGGATCTCCGCGATGGCGTTGGCGATGCGCATGCGCTTACCAAAGGCAACGATGCCGATCTCCGCCTTGAGGAGGTTAATGTCGAGTTCGAGGAGGACGTCTCCCGTGATTTCTTGCTCTACGAGATAGCAACGTGAGGCAAGCGTGGAATAGCATGGGAATCAGACTGACCAATAAACTTGTCGTACACATCGGACCCGAATCCTTTCGACTTTAGCCACTCGACGACGTCGTCAACGGTCCATTCTGAAGGTGTAGACTTCTTGAGTGCATCTGTCTCTGGCGCCCATGTGGCGGAACCTTTTCCAATGGACGATATACTATTCTGCAGGGATGGTTTCCGAGAATGTTGGCGGGTACCAGAAGACGTGAAAGTTGGCGACGGAAGAGCAGCGGGGATATCGCGAGTAATGCTGGGAGTGGGGGTGCCTCGTGCCCCTGGCTCAGGGGAAGTAGTCATAAGCGTCATAGGTACACCCATAGGTGCGATGGGGACGGGTGCAGCGATACTGATGGCATCAGGCGACGACGTCGCATTGCGAAACTTGGGTGAACGATGGTCGTTGGGGATTGGAGAGCGCGTGAATCTCGGCGGAGAACTGGGGCGCACAAATGAGGTCTGATTCGCCCGCGCAGTGTGTTCCGCCACCTCTTCTTCTGGAGAGGATGGTTCATCTTTGGGAAGGATGGCAGACGATGTCTCGTTGGAGTTCTTCCGTCTCCAATCTCTTGCAACCAAATTCCGACGTGCTTCCTCTTCCTCCTCTTCCTCAGGGATGTGTGGATGGTCGCGTGTAAAGTGCATGTGCTGCAGGTGTTGAAACGCCGCGTCATCTTCTTCGGCTTCGCTCTCATCGCTCATCTCCACGTCAATTGGGGGTGCTCTCGGACGATGGCGCCGTTCTTGAGCTTCTCGGGCTTCTTCCGCAACCTGTGCTTCCACGACTTTGCGAGCTTGTTCGGCAAGCTTGTCCCTGGCGCTACGATGCCAACCCTCCCCGATCTCTCCATCCGTCTCCGTGCCATCTGTGTCCCGGTCTGTATCTCCGTCCCGAGTACTCGAAAAGCTAAAACTCTGTGCACCATCTCTATCGTTTCTTCCGAGCTGCTCGATGGCCTTTTGGACATCGGTCATGGTCGCTTTCATGACTTCGGTGTCAGCACGGTCTGGTTCCCCTATGGCGATGCCGATCCTGGCTGTGTCTCCATCTCTCAAGGGCGTCGAATCGTGATCCTCGGCGAGAGGACTGAGAGGGTCGGGTGGTGTTGTAATGGGATCGGTCGAGGAGGCAGAGGAGGAGGTGGAGACTATGCCTGGCGGGGGGGCAGACGTCGCATAGCTCTGAGGAAACAGACCGATTTTGCCTGCGATATTGCGCCCCTTGAAACGAAACACGGGTAAGCACAGAATGAACGGCGACATGGTCGAATGACAACGTGGAAGGGGGTATGAACGCAGCAGGCGGCCTGCGGTCGACGTGGCGTTGAGATGGACACACTGCAGGCCACGCGTCCGCTTGTACGCACATGTGGGGTGTGTTTTGGAAATGAAACGGGGGTGTGCTCACCTGCCACCATCCGTCGTTGTACTGGTCGTCTTTCTCGATGACCTCGATAGCTTGTCCGGCCTCGAATGCTATTTCGTCCTCGTGTTCGGGCACAAAGTTGTGCAGAGCGAACACATACTCGGGCATGTTGGAATGCGAGTGTGTTAGCCGAGAAGCGTCGAGGGCAGCTGAATGGGCGATCGAGAGAACTTTGCAGGTGCGATACCCAGGAATGGGGGAACTGGAGATAAGTTCTGGTGGGATAATTATGGCTTTTTACGCTGTCGAGATTCTCAGCCGGCAACGTGTTGTCGACGTCGGCGCACAAGCAAGAACGAGCCCAGCGGTGTGTGCTCAGGGTCGCAGAGTGCCTCAACCGAGTTAGCTCAGTGACTATCACTAGCTTTATTCCCACCACGATGACTACGCGACGTCCGACAAGTACGACTGATACGCAGACCACACCGGGGTTGCACGACTGATCGCTTCCTTGTCTTAGCCTTCGTGACCGGAAATGTAAACAAGTTGCTGGAAACCAAGTACATCCTCTCGCAGGGCATCCCGATCGAAATTGATTCGCAGGATCTCGATAGCAAGTTGGCCTTCTCGTAGCATCCTACCACAACGAAACTGATTCTTTGCAAGTTCCCGAGTTGCAGGGCACCACACAAGAAGTAGCGAGAGCCAAATGCCGACGAGCTGCTGAGCTGGTGGGGGCGACACTTTTTTATACCGAAACTCGTACTGATTGTGATATCAGCTCGGACGTGCATGCATCACGGAAGACACGGCGCTGTGCTACGAAGCCCTTGGTGGCCTTCCTGGGCCCTACATCAAGCATTTCATGAAGACAATCGGACACGAAGGTTTGTTCTGCGTGTTCCGATAGGCTGGTTCTGAGGTCGAGTTGATAAGGTTTAAACAACCTTCTCGTTGGTTTCCCAACCAAGGATGCGTATGCGCTGTGCACGTTTGCATACAGTGCTGGCCCAGGCTCGGAGCCCATCCTGTTTGAAGGACGAACGGATGGTACGATCGTGCCTGCACGAGGTCCAACTACGTTTGGTTGGGATCCGGTGTTCCAGCCAAAAGGCTTTGACAAGACGTGCGTCTTGCCTACAGTTGTCGTTCATGGTGCACGCTGATCACGTCGCAAAGGTACGCGGAGATGAGCAAGGAGGAAAAGAATACCATCTCGCACAGGTACCGTGCGCTGGATAAACTGAGGACGTATCTTAGTACTTGTACATAGATAAGGTTTACCGGCGAGTAGCTGAGTTGCCGGTATCCGGTATCCGATTACAACTTTTCATATCTCTTGACGAGACGCTGGTTATTAGTACACTGCTAGTTTTTGGGGAACCACCAGACGAAGCCCTAGCCAGTCGTCACCCATACACATGTCAGTTCCGTACACGCCGAGGAAAAAGGCCCGAATACACTTCGAGCCCAACGAGGGACTGAAGAAATCAAAATCCACAAATCCCCTCCAGAAACAACGCGAACAACTCCCGATAGCCAAGGGTAACGTTCCAAAACCCCACTCTTTCCCCGATGCTCATCGTAGCATGTGATTCTCCAGGCAAAGATGCTCTCGTGCGCGAAATTCGCGACAACGACATCACCATTCTTCTCGGCGAGACAGGATCCGGAAAGACCACCCGTACGTGTGCATGCGCGTTACTTTCCCAGTAACACAGTTTCACCTGACCCCTGAAGCAGAGGTACCGCAATACATACTCGAAGCTGGGCTTGCGGGGGACGGTATGATCGCTGTGACACAACCACGACGGGTCGCAGCTACTTCCCTCGCCGCGCGCGTCGCTGCAGAGCAGAGCGTCACCGTTGGCGGTCTGGTCGGCTACTCTGTCCGATTCGATGAGGCTTGCCAAGCACACACGAAAATAAAATATGTCAGTGATGGTATGCTCGTGCGCGAGCTGCTGTCAGATCCCATATTGTCCCGCTATAGCGTCGTCATACTCGATGAGGCGCACGAACGGACCCTTCGCACAGATTTTTTGATAGCAAATCTTAAGACCATACTGGCCAAGAGAAACCAAGTCGACGACAGCAAGGGCAAAACAAAGAGCCCTCTCTCGGTGTCAAATCCGCTCAAAATCATCGTCATGAGCGCTACCCTTGACGCCGAAAAGTTTAGCCGATTTTATAACAAGTTCGTCTTTTTGCTTCAGATTTCCTCCAACTTGCTCACGAGTAGTTAGCGCTCCAATTTTGTACGTCAAGGGTCGTCAACACCCTGTCCAGATATTCCATACGGTTGTTAGTCAAACGAACTACGTCGACTCTGCACTACGGACATTCTTTCAGATACATGTTGACAAACCGCCAGGGGATGTTCTCATATTTCTCCCAGGTCTGCGTCGTTTAATGGGTTATGCACCCTTGCCCCCACTTACGTCACCTATTGGATAGGCCAAGAAGACATCGAGACTCTAGACAAATCCATCAAGATGTATGCGCAACGTCTTCCCATAGAGCGCATGCAGGTGGGTCTTTCCGCTTGCACTTATTTGTCACCCAAGCTCAAGTGCAGACTCAGGTGACGATATGTCCAATGTATGCATCATTACCGCCTTCCAAACAAGCACGAATATTTGCATCGACCCCACCGCACACAAGAAAGTGTATATTGGCAACGAATATCGCCGAAACGTCTATAACGATACCTGGAATCAAGTATGTCATTGATACGGGAAAATGTAAGGAGAAGAGATATATCTCGAAAGATAACGGTTGTGGTGAGAACACTCTTTTCTGCGGGTCTTACTTGATCGTTCATCCGCCATTTAGGATTCGATACATTATTGACCCGCGACATCACGAAATCTTCCGCCATGCAGCGCGCTGGTCGTGCAGGACGCGAGGTACGCGCCACAATCTACATTTTCATGGCATTGTAATTAATCAATGTCAGAGCCACGGATTCTGCTTTCGTTTGTATACCGAGGAAGCCTTTAAAGACATGGCGATCTCTGCAGAGCCGGAGATACGCCGCTGTAGCTTAACGCAGAGCGTATTACAACTCAAATGTCTCGGCCAAGACCTAGAGGAGGTGGAATTTATGGATCCACCAGACATCATTTATGGTGCGCCGCTGGTTCTGACGTGCCCAAACACTTTCTGACGCAAACGCACAGCGATGTCGGCCTTGAAATCGCTTTGGTTGTTAGGTGCGTTGGATAATTCCAAGACTCTAACAACCCTTGGCCGGCAGATGGCGACCTTTCCCATTGAACCTTACCTCGCCCGTATTATTCTCACATCGAAAACGCATGGGTGTGCTGTTGAAGTAATCGACATCGTCTCGTTGCTATCTTCCTCCTCCAAGCTTTTTCTTGACGTTTCCGACCAGCGAGACGCCATCACAGACGCACGGCGCAAATTCCGACACCCAAGTGGTGACCACTTCACGATGCTCAATGCCTTTCGGTCCTACCAAGAGATCGCAGCCAGTGAAAGTAAAAACGAGCGCAAGGAATGGTGTCGAAAGCATTACTTGAACGAACGAACCTTTACGGAAGCACTCAAAATTAGGGATCAGCTAAGGGTAATATGTCGGAGGGTGGACCTCGATTGGAGAGCATCAAGGAGCGATATAGAAGAGCCCGTGTTGAGGTGTTTTACTGCTGGGCTGATGCAGCAGAGCGCGATGTTACAGCCGGACGGGTCGTATAAACAACTCATGGGACAGCTTGTCGTTAAAATCCACCCGGCGTCGACGCTATGCGACAAAAAAGTGCCAGCGATTATATTTGACGAGCTGGTATGTCGACGTCTTTGCATCTTTTTCAGTCTGGTATTCATGCATCATGCAGGTGTATACGGGCCACGCCTATGCACGGGGGGTTTCCTCTGTGCCGCGAAGTTTCCTCAGTGGTATTACCCCGCCGATGACCAACGGGCCGGTTACGAGTAGATGATAGTACGATTTGGACATGATACACCCTATTCATCTAATCTAATCTGTATCCAGTCGATGTCATCCACGTGGGGCAATCATTGTGACATTATTTCTGAGAACTGCAGCCGACCTGCCAATCAAGACCTGTGTCTCCACGGGGTGTCAAAAATGGATGCGATTCTCCCCGCGACAAGTCTCCCATGATCTGACACCGCACTACGCTCAACCACTCTTTGTCGCTCGTCCTGCAAGTTAGGCAACGCCAAGCGATGGGCAAGGTCAATGAAAGTGAAATACCGGAGGAACTTGCCCGCCGTATTCCTGGGAATGCATCCCTCGAAGTCAAAGGTATGTCTTACGACACGCGTCGCACGGCCAGCGTCCGTGCTGGGCGACAGTGAGACTCACACGCGCCCCCTCCTTCTGCTTCTTGTTACTGTGTAGAGCTCGTTCAGTGCTGGTTGAACGTGATGACGACCCACGGCTTTGGAACGCGGTCGGTGCAACACATGGACCTCGTCGAAGTATCGATCGTGCCCAATGTGGATGAGCCCACGAGACAAGAGGCGAGGGTGGTGCTGGAGATGACGGTCACGCAAGGTCTGGGAGACCCCGCCGGGTCGATGCTAGTTTGACTGTGCGCTAACGTGGTACTTGCTCTTACCCATCGCTTCATCGTCGTTCGATGCACAAAGACACGACGAATTCGTCTGGAAAGATGCACGGTGCGTGTATCGTGCACCTCGTAGACATGTACGTATGCCATGTCCTGTTGACCATCATTCATGATGTTGCGTGACGTTGATGATGGAATACTTCTTCTTGTAGATGTACGACGCTCCCGATCGCTGCCATGTCGTTTGCAAGCGGAGGCGCGGGTCCGGCGGGCGTGTCGCAGAGCATCAATGTCGTATACCATGCACCAGCAAGCTTGCAAGTCCCCTTTTTCACCTTGTCGTGTTTTCGGCTTTGTCCTAATGCGCCGCGCGGGGGTCTCTGATGACAGGGGCGACAAACTGAGGTTGGTTAATACGAGTACGGCGATCGGGACACGCACGATGAATGGACGTATCGAGGTGCGTGCCCTAGGGCTGGCGCAGCGGGGGAAAAAAAAGGATTGACGTGTTGACGTGCCGGCATGTTTTCTGGTTGTCGTAGATATGGGACGTGACGCATCATCGGCTCGTTGCGTCTGGGACGCAGGTCAAGATGGAGGCGTCGTCGTCGCCGTCGACCTCGAAACTATGACGGGGAGGTTGACGGTCACGGTGCTGCGTTTGGGCTGCAAGCGGGTAATTGTTGTGTCGAGGGATGGATCAATGTTGCATGATGCATGATCACTTCATTCCTATGTTCCCTATGACTGTAAGGTAGCGCTTGCCTAATCACCGGACTACTAGCGGTACCTTTTTGGGATAATGGAACAGTCCCCTATTCTGGCGGAGATCCACCTCTAGCAGAACACCACCCATGGATGTCGACGAACCCGCCAACTTCTTTGAGTTTTTCACTGACGACTTTGAAAAGGGAGAGCACGAACAACTGGACAAGAGGATCTATGCGCTGTTTCCACAAGTAACGTCGGAAAACCTCGAGATTATTTCCCCGTACATCCTCCTCGCTATCGCTGAAGAGTCAGGAGGCCGTCTCTTCCCGAAATACTGCAACATCACCGAATGCAAATCCCTTTTAGACCTTTACCCCGATGTCCAGGAGATGATACTTGACGGCTCAAAGAATGGTTACCAGAAGTTGCGGCTTTTGAGTAAGGACACGCCTCGTCCATCATCATCAACGCTGATTGCATGTCTAACGCTGCATTATCATTATAGAACTCCTTCGACCAGGTGAGTATCAATACTACATGGTTGTGCAACGAGTATTTACATCCATCCTTTTTGAGAGCACGTCTCGCAAGTTGGCCAGCATCCTGAATATATGCTTCCGACGTTTCTGACCCGTGAGCATTCTGCGCGATATCAGACGTTTCATTCACCCCACTTTTTTTTTCGTAACCAGCGCCTGAACAGGGGTGGAGAGATGCCTATGTTGGAGATGGTGTCAACGCCCTTTGGGAGCATATACAGACCTCGTTCGAGATGTCATCCCAGTCAGATTCAAACCGGCGCGTTTACGCCAAATATTGCCCCGTCGTTCAATCCTCTGGAATGGGAAAATCGCGTGCCGTCGATGAAATGAGCAAGTCCCATTTCGTCATTCCTGTCAATCTACTGCTGCCTGAGTCGTCTGGTACCCCTATTCATTTACTCCCCTTGTCTCGCTTCCAAGCTGAATGTTCTTTTCACTCCAGGATATCCTCCTCGTGACCAACCGGCATACGACTACCTCATCAAAAGTTACTCACGAGAAGAAGCTTTCCTCAGGAGTTGTTCATTCCTTCATGCACTATTTCTCCAGACGACACATGTCGTGAAACCTATGGCAAAAGACACCGTTGCTGAACAATTTAGGAACAAGATGACAGCTGGTATGCTGCGTAATCGCCACAGCGAATGGCGGACAAATTTTTATAAAGAAGTTGTGAGCCATGCTCAGGTATGAAGTACTACTCCCTGCCGAATTGCTCACTTGCTCATGAAACATGAAAGCGGGTTTATCACACGTACAAGGATTATTTTCCTACAGGGGACCTGTCGAGTCCAATGGTGGATGACCGGTTGCTTTCCAGCGACTTTCCGTTGCGTAGGATCTTCCGCTACCTGTGCAAAGTCCTCGAGTCTCAGCCGGTGGGTGACCAGCACCTTTCCAAGCGGCGAAAAATAGATTTCGAATACCAACAGTCCCAGGATCCCTCTGTTGTGCTTGCATTTGACGAGATCCACACCATGGCGGAATTGAAAGATACTGCACAAACAAAGTGGTCACGCTTTGGCGAGATTCTTCGTGCAATACGAGGATTGGTGGACGAATCACTTGTCACTCTCTTTCTGTCAGTTTTTGTGGCCATATTTCCGACGACTGCTACCCCAAAGCATGGTCCTTTATCGAGAATGGCTGGTATGCCACCATTCTGCGAGCTTGGTTTTGATCAGTTGGCAGTGCGCATCAACCCCTCCCAAGCGGTTACGCTCTCCCAAATTATATCCACGGAGCACCTCATTTCATATGGGCGCCCTTTGTGCGTACGAATAATCAGTCTGTTCGAATCACGCTAACGATGATGGCTGTAGATGGCGCCCTTATCTTCAGGATTTTCTTCTCATGAACTTCGCGGCCATGAAGTTGTTGGGTGGCATTCCACATAGTAGACATCAACGTCTCACAGACGAGGACAAATTTGCTTGCCTTGCACGTCGAATCCCTATCGATTTCCTCTCAGCACACCATTTTTCGCAGGTATCTGAGCAGGAAAAAACTCAAGTCCTCCATATGCGCGTCATCCTTATGGCGGAGCCCAATTTCAACACCATGGTTACGGTATCCTCTTCTGAACCAATGCTTTCCAAAGCAGCCTATGACATCATGACTTCATCGCAAGACTTCAGTCCTCCTCAGGCTCTGCAGGCCATTCTAAACAATTTTGCAGTCTACAAAGACGACCTCAGAGAATTAATAGTGGCCTTGCTTTTTACCATGGCTCGCGACGAGGTAATCAGGCTTGCTGACCCCTATGATCCACCTAGCTGGTGCAGCGTCACAGATCTGCTAGGATCCCTCTTTTGTGCTCCTCTTCCTGCCTCCAAAAATCACGTTGACATCACTACCTCCCATGGATGGCGCTTCACACCGAATGGCACAAGCCAACTCAAGTTGTCTCTGGTTGACAGATTCAAAGATAGTAAGGTGTACTTTACCCATTTCATCAAGGTCCATGAGCACACGGTTATCAAACTCGATTTCCTAATGCCTTTGATGCTTCGCGGGACAGCAATCTTGTGCACGAACGATCAACCCGGTTTCAATGGCTTCATCCCCTTTTTGCTCGAAGGCGAAGCAATAAAACCGGATAATATTGGTGTCATCATGTTTCAAGTTGAGAACGATCCCATATACACAGACAGACCCGAGGCGTATCTCGCCAGGAGAATGGACTCTCAGATCCCTGAAATTATACATCCCTCCGCCAACATTCCTGTCGTTCGACTCTTCTTCGCTCTTGGTGCAAATACACCCACACTTCAGCGCATCAAACATGAACCCTCGTATAAATCTATGGAGAATTACAGCGCGTATGATTTTTGGGTCTCCGGTCTGTCTCCCAAGATCTTGCATTCGGTGGTGAATGAAGAGGCTGCTTGGAAGAGCATTTTGCGCACCTCCTATACTTGGAAAGAGATTTACTCAGACCTCGGTGACCTCGACAGAAAGCTTCTCATGTCCATGACCCCTGGCGTTTCGACGGAAGCAGAGTTTTGGGAAAATTGGTGCAAAGAGGTCCCACGCTAGTGTGCTCAGGCTATTGCTTGTACTTGTCTTTCTGGCCAGTGTCTATGCGGATCCTCGTGAGACTGATGAGAGCCATGTGGCAGCGCTTGTCTCAGACGACCACATGCGAAGGTCACCGCACAGAATATGCACGAACACAATGGTGTGACAAGCGACGGACACGCTCAGACATACAAGCTGCATTCCCAGAATAGGCTCAAAGGAGGGTCTCTCGTTCAAGGGCAGTGGCGCAATTAGAATTAGAAAATATCCCGGGCACCCAGGCCTGGGCGCGTTTTCCCTGGATGATGTCGCAAAGATGATCGGAGCCACCAAAGTTACTAATGCTTCATTAGGGATATCATACATTTGCACTTAATGTCCATCGATCTCCCTATGTTCCTGATTTATGTCGATTCTCGTTGCACGTGTTTGATCACGACGGGAGTCGCCAGATGGTTGGATCTATTGATCCGCGACTCTGTGAGTGTGATTTCTACACTCGGATGGGCCGGTCCGGTGTTCCTTGGCGGTCCGGTTGTTCGGGTGATGCGAATCTGAGTTCCGAATCGCGTCTCCAAGATTATAGCTTTGGACATCTGGTCAGCGTCACGCAGGACGACACTACCACCTGTGTCCACGCGATGATAAACTGGGCCACGCCCGGCTTGATACCGCCGTTCTCATTGGTAACGATTACTTCAATGCCTCTCCACCTCTAGAGCACATGTAACGGGGTTAGTATTTACGAAGACTCATATCTGACAAATCAGCTTTGTCTAGGCTAACTTCCGGACCATGTTACTGGCAAGAGTAGCCCCAAACTAGTCACCCCTGTTCAAGTGATATGAGTTGAAATGCCACCAGACTCGGAAGAGCGGTACCCAGAGAATCAAGAACGCTGTTTGACAGTGTCTTCGACTAGCTTCCATACAGCATTCCAACGGGCCGGGTATTCTGACTCTTCCATAGAGGACCCCCTCCAAGCACGGAGAGAAATGTCAGAGTCAAGTGCCATACCAACAAGGAAAGCTGCGATGGCCAGCGTAGATTCTACTTCAATGACGGAGTCGACGACATTGAGAGACAACTTGGGTGGCAAGGTCAACGCAAGGCTCGCTGGGGATCGGGGGATTTCGGTGTAACCTCGCGTATCGAGGGCGAGAGCAACGTGAGTCAACGATCGACATGTTCGCAGGAGCTGTATCAATCCGTTTGGCGTGATTCCACCTAGCGTTTTCCAACCCCACTGCATATTAATGAGGAAACACTCCAGACGAGGCCATGCCGACGCCAGCGCGAGCAGTTCACTCTCCGTTAAGTCCACTTGCCACTCAAGATCAAGGTCTATGTGACGGAGATTGCTAAATGCCGTGCATGGCTGCAAGTCTTCGGACGAAAGTGTCGGTTTAGGATCTTGCACGGAGTTCATTAACCCTTGATTTAACTGCAGTTCCTTGATGGCGTGAGCGATACCCGATGTCTTCATGCTAGCCAAGAAGGAGGAAAAATCCAGCTTGGAAGGACGGCTCGTAATGAAGGCATGGAAATTTGTAGTAGCAGGCAGTCGAGTCTGGGAGAGGAACAGCGAAATCGGGTGCAATGATTCCGAATATAATGTCAAATTATGCAAATTGGTAAAGCAAAGGGGGGAGTCGGGAGGGTGCAACGCGTCAGTTGGCGTGAAGGTGAGTCGGGTCAATGTAGGTATGCGAGACAGATGTGCAAGAGCGTCCATGTTCAAGGCGATCTGAGCACAATCCAGAGTCTCGAGGTTTCTCCACCGCCAGACATGACTTTGGAAGAGATTGTTGAACGTAATATCTGGCTGATGCAAATTGATGGAAAGTCTCCTGATGTTTGGAGAGAACTTGGAAAACGATTTGAGGGAGCCCTGCAAGACACGTAGATTCTTCTCGCCCACGAGCTCGACACAGAGGGAAATCATGGATGGAAAAGGCATGTACAACAAGTGCTCGACTTCAGTTGATTGACCAGCATAGAGATGGCGGAGGCTTGGGAAGAGCGGGTCATTGGGAGGAGGGTTTAAAAAGGTCCTGACAGATTGCCAGTCAAGTCCATGTTCGCAGTCCGCTATGGATAGGATGCGACGCGTGTAATTCCGAAGAATACTCCACTCGGTCCGTGTAAGCGATCTACGAAACGAATAACACTTTGCAGAAATTGGGAGCAAAATGTTTACTATTGTACAAATAACGAACGCTCGAGACCATCTTACCTTGTCTCCTGAGGACACTTGCCTGCGATGAGAAGCCTCTGGAAGGCATTGTGCGAGTGGGGATGGGTTGATTAAATTTCCCCAGAGTACATCGAGTGCTGGTTCTTTGAACGCGTGACACGTTCTGGCGAGGGCTGGTAGATCGGAACGATCTGTCCCCGGACAAGGAAGACGACAGTGAACAAAGATATTCAAAAGGATTTCCTGTAGCTCAAGTGCGTGATGCATCGCAGCGCAGCCAAGGGCAAGGGGTGCCGACCACCGCTTTCCCACGTCTTGAGGCGATAGTGTTCAAGATCTTATCTTTATCACAATGGGATGCAGATTCATGACAAAGTTCGAGTCTAGGAGCTGCATGACCATCCACAGTAAAATGAAAAGTTTGCTAGGACCTTTATAAAGGCTTGTAGAATCGCGTAGAATCGCGTAGAATCATACAGTTATAGTCAGACGTCAAATGAAGGCTGTCCGGGAGAGAAGTGGAAGGTTGAATTCTCAGCATCCAGAATTAATACCGTAATCTGATTATCTGATCAGCAAGAACACGACGATTGCGGCATACCGCACGAGTAACAAAATGACGCCCCACACCGACAACTTATATGAGAACACCCGCTCTTCCGCTCCACGATCACTGTACACCTTGGGCAAACCTTCCATCCCCTCTCTGATGCGTATCCTTTCGCCTCACGAAGAAGATCATCCGCTGGTGGTCCACAGGGCTTTGGCGAGTGGGATGTATGTTTGCATTCCGGACAGATCGCGGTATGACATTGGGGACATGACGCAACATCCTTTGCCTCAGATGATCTTCCAAGGAATGCAGAGCATGTGTCATTGGGGCAGTATAATCGTTCAGGTGGAGGAACAGATATCTCCTCCAATTTTGCGACAACAGACGCACGGAGGGGTTTGGGCAATAAGTCAAGGAATTCCTCTACAGGGAGCAGTTGGTCGCAGCACCGCAGCGGAAAGAGTTCCTCGTTGCCTTCAGCAATGGCGGCTTTTGCCATGCCAGCCGTACACTCGGGACAAAAGTAATGACCACATGGGGCATGGAGGCAATCTGAACCTTCAAAGGTATCTTGACAGACAAGACAGTCGACGCTGGAACAAGTTATCAAGCAACTTCAGTTTGACCAGTTTCTAAACAAGACTTACCTCTCTTTTCTTGGTAGACTTGCTGGCGCGAAACCTTGGAGGACGGCACGGGGTGCAGGTCGCACAGAAGGCAGATAGTGAGTGGTGTTTAATCTGCAAATTTTCATTTGAGTTAATCCGTTACTGCGAGGGATCGAGCTTACCCTGTAGAACGAAGATCCATTCCAAGGTTTGGCGAGGTCAAAGTGCTCGGCTCGCTTGCTTCCTGTTCGAGTCCACGTTGTATCCCGACGGCTTTGTCTTTCTTCAAGTGAGTTACAATTATCCTTTTGAAAAAGCCGTACATAGTATTAGTATACCTGGGAGTGAAGCGAGGGATGAATCGTCGCTGACGACACAAACCCAGGCGGGAAGAAAGACCAGCCTGAGATATCCTCGATGGGCAATGCGGGAAATGGTTATCAAATATAAAATGAATAGCGGACTTGAGGTTTGGCAGCACCAGTGCGGACCGCGGTCAGTTACATATATGATACGGCAGAACCTGTGCGACGTACCAATCCAGCACCATGACAGTGTCTTTGGTATTTCTATTTCAAACAATGATTCGTTCCTGTGTTTGTGGCCTCACGTCGACCACGTTTCTCCTGTAAGGTTGTCTTCGAAGAATTGTTCGGTGATCACACAGCATGACAGTTTTGTTATCGGACCATAACAAGCTGTGCGAGGACAGGTGGAATCAAGGAGCGTCTGTGTCGCACCAGAAAAATCTAAAACGAGTGTCAACCTTCCTGCCAGTGATGGTAAAACTTGGCCCCCCATGTACTCGCCCGTCGCTTTTGTTCCCCTTCGGCCCGGGTCGTTCATGGTCCTGCATTGTTGTCAAGCTTTACAGAAAGTTCTGATTTTCTCCGACTTTGGGTAACTTCTTGAACCTGTGCAGCGCAGCATGGAAGCATCGTGCTAACCCCACCACGCAGTGTACTACAGCAACTTCGACACTGCCGTCTTACAGCAAGTCTCCCTATGCCCCATTCGACACTTACGGCCTAGTTTTAGCTATGCTCGCAACCCGCTATAAATACTCGCCATCTACTGCCTTCTCTGTGTCATTATGCAGATCCTCGTCAAGACACCCTTTACTACAACCTTCTGCCTTGAGTCCTCTCCCTCCGAGACGACCAACTCGCTCAAGTCGCGGTGTCGAAGTTTGACTGATTTTAAGTACGTCGGATGCTACTCGTTCAAAAACTTTGTGTTTGATATAGCCGTCGCAGTTCTCAGCTGAATCTTGACGACCTCCGTTGGACCTTTGCCAACCGCGATCTACCCGACAATGTCACTCTTGCTGACCTGAATATCACCGACGGGAAAGTTCTGTCGGTTGGTATGTCGAGACTCAATCATTAATTCTACCAAATCAGCCCTAACCAACCGTGTAGATTTCCGCTTGCGTGGTGGCAGCACATTTCCCCAGGAACACTCTCAATGTGACTCAGAAGTGGGCCCTTCCACTCGCCAGGAGATGGCGAATCCGGACCAGATAACTCTCTTCGTCAAAACCTCGGGAGACCAGAAACTGGAGATCACCATCTCACCCGAGAGCAAAGTTTCGGCTCTCAAAGAGAAAATCGAGAACATTGTTGGAGCTCGTGCCGTCCACCAGCGCCTCTTTTTTGCCGGGCAATACCTAAGAGATGAACACGCTCTTTCGGATTACGCGCTCCAGCACGGCTATACCATTATACTATGTGCTTTCCCTTCACTGACTGGATATTCCGAACGCTAACAGAGCTCCCTACAGCCATCTTGCCCATGGGTAATCTCCGTCAAGCTATTGCTGCTGTCAACCCTCCAGCGCAAGGTGACAACAAGGAAGTCCAGATCTTCGTGAGGACGTTAAACGGCAGGACTATCACACTGACGGTATCTCCGTCGGACACCGTCGATTCGTTGATGGCCAAGGTCGAAGAAAGGACCCAGATCCCTGTGGACCAACAGCGCCTTATTTACGGTGGAAAGCAGCTGGAGCCAGGCAGGTTGCTATCAGACTACAGAGTGGACAGGGACAGCACGCTTCACCTCGGTAAGTTACAATCTTGTACGTTCTGGCTCCGCTCACCCCCTCTGTGAAGTTCTTCGCTTGCGTGGGGGATTCTGAAATCAGACTCTGCACCCTTGCGTCATGTACTGCATCATGCTTTCTTTTCAACGCATATGTTTTTTTCTTTTCCTTGATGATAATCGAGTCTGTTGATCACCTATGTACCATAGTGTTGAACGTTACGAGGAATGGGAGGCTGCACGAGCACTGCGCGAAGCTATTAGGCATCTTCGAGCGAGTGGTAACTTGAAAGTGTGGCTCACGACATGGCTTCCATTCGTCTGTGTGGGTCTTTGAATGTCTACGTGTCTATATGTCTTGTCGTCAAAGTATTGTTTGCATCATCACCATGTACATACACGCCGTTGACCCATATTGCTACTTAGTGGATGTATCAGAACTTTGCCAATAGCACTTTTACCTGCTTGAATCGCGTGTCCAAAGCTAATCTCTCCAAGATTAGCTTTGGACACTTGACTTAGAGCCGAAACGCTTCGAACGGTTAATCACTCGCGGGCTGACCGAACATAGCATCATGATCATGCCGAAAATAGTAACCCTCATAAAGCGTCTGCCTGATCATCAGATGCCCAAATTTAACTTTCGTAGCCAGGGCCGAGGACTGCCTACTAGTGATCCGTGGCAACAGATGGTACCGTCCGCCGCAAACATTGTCACTAGAGGATTGATGACACCAGTGACCAGGTGGAGTAACTAGAAGTACACGCGAAACACGAACGAAGTAAGAGGGGGAACAAAAGTGACAGTGACACTAGTGTGGAACATTTTCGCACCAATTCTTCCAAAATTCCTCACCTGTTGCAACGCCAGGATTCATGGACTTGCGAAATGTGTTGCTGAATCCACTGGCGCTGCCACCAGAGTAGACCTGTTGCCAGCGACGAGATATCTGGGAGATGTTCTCCCAAGCGGCCTCCTCATTCACAACTGGACGCAAGTTCTTGGGAGATAGGCCGGAGGTCCAAAAGTCATATGCGGTGTAACTCTTCGGGGAATTACACGAGGGGTCGTGTTCGACTCGCTGAAGTGTAGGCACATCTGCGGAAAGAGCGAAGAAGAGTCGGATGATGGGAACGTCGGCGAAGGGATGTATGATGCCGGGGAGGTGAGGGTCCATTTCCCGGATGAGATCCGCCTGTGGACTGTCTGTGTATTTGGCGTCGTTCCCGACTTGAAACATAATGACACCAATATTGTCCGGTTTGATTTCGTTGCCTTGGAGTAAAAAAGGGACGATGCCGTTGATATTGGGCTGACCATCCGCGCACAAGATTGCTGCGCCGCGAACCATCAGGCGCATAAGGAAATTAAGTTCAACGATTGCCTGCTCATGGACTTTGGTAAAGTGTGTGAAGTACACTTTACTGTCTTTGAATCTGTCGTCCAGAGACAGCTTGGACTGGCCTGTGCCGTCTGGCGTGAAGTGCCATCCATGGGAGGTATGGATGTCAACATGCTTTTTGGAGGCGTGGTGAGGTGTGCGAAAGAGAGAAGTTAGCAACCCAGTAAGACTGCACCACCGCCGTTCTTTGAGAGGTGGTCCAAGAGGGCCAGCGGGTCCAACTGCATCGTCGCGCGCCATGGTAAACATCAGGGCTACTATTAGCTCTTTAAGGTTGCTTTGGTGGGCTGCGGACTTGTTAAGGATATCCTGCAGAGCCCGAGGAGGATTGAAGATTCCCAATGATTGGGTCATGATAAAGTAAGCAGCTTCCGAAAGAATGGGCTCTGAAGGGGAAGTCGTAACCACGGTCTCAAAACCGTCATCAGCCTTGAGAATGACGCGCATGTGGGAACAGACTTGATCTAACTCCTGCTTAGATACCCGTGCAGAGAGAAACTCGATAGGGATCCGCCATGCGAGACACGCAAGCTTTTGCTCGTCTGTGAGAGGTTGATCTTTTGTGTATGGAATGCCACCCAACAGCTTCTTGGCAGCGAACTGCATAAGCAAGGAGGACTGAAAATGAGGGCGCCATCTACAACCATAGTTAGCATGATCCCAGCAGAGTAAGCATTTATACGTACAAAGAACGCCCATATGACGTGAAATACTCCTCAGATGTAATTTGTGAGAGTGTAGCCGTTTGGGAAAGGTCGATGTGGACCGCCAACTGATCAAAACCAAGCTCGTAGAATGGTGGTACGTCAAAAAATTCCCCTTTGGCTGAGAACATAGCTCCAGAACTCGACAGAAAAATCGTGAACAGTGATTGAGTTACCAGTCTTATTGCGCGACGAATCTCGCCAAAGCGTGACCACTTGTCACTTCCAGTGTCCATCAACTTCGTCAAGGTGTGGACCTCATCAAACGCGAGGATGAAACAGGGCTTGTCATATTCCTCTTCCAGCATGGCATGTTGTTGGTCACCCTTCGACTGATGTTTATGGATTTTGCAGAGGTCCTGGAAGATACGGCGCAGTGGTAAGAGTTTTATTTGACATATCATTCTCGGCGTATACCCTTCAGGAAAGTGTGCTGAATAGCTAGCATAAAGCCGCTTTCACGCTCCATGAGCAAATAAGAAACTCAGTAGGGAGTACTCCATACCTCAGCCTTGCTTACAACATCTTTATAGAAGGTTGTCCGCCATTCTCCATGATGATCACGTTGCATACCAGTTCTCATCTTGTTCCTAAATTGTTCAGCAAGAGCACCCTTGGCCATAGTTCTCACAGCATCAGTTGTCTGGAGAAATAGTGCGTGAAGGAATGAGCAGCTCCGAATGAATGCATCCAGTTGTGATCGGCTTTGGACAAGATAATCATGTGCTGGTTTGTCGTAAGGAGGGTATCCTGGATCCAGAGTCATTTAGCATTTACACAAAATAAAGGGGTAAACAGGTAGGGATACCAGTGGACCCCAGTTCCCGTAGGTTAACAGGAATTACAAAGTGGGACTTGCTCAATTCATCGATGAGGCGTGATTTACCCATTCCCGAGGATTGAACGATGCCGCAATAGTGAGTTTGAAAGTGCCGACTCAGTCTCTGAGGTTCCATGTTGGGCTGCCATTGTACACGATGCAAAAGGGCTTTCACAGCATCTCCGACATAATTGCCTTCCCAACCCTGTTCAGGCGCTAGTTACAAAAATGGGGTGAGTCAAGTATTTAAAAGCGTGCAGACTACTCACCAAGTGGTACGTTGTCATGTTTCTTGTCATCTCGCGAGACGGGCTCTTGAAAAGATGGATTTAAATACCACTTTCACGGCCATAGGCTGATACTTACCTGGTCGAAGAAGTTCTACAATGCAGTATCAGAGGTGCAGTCAGTGAATGGACGGACATGTCCTTACTCAGCAGCCGCAGCTTTCGATAGCCATTCTTCGAGCCCTCGAGTATCATATCCCGAATATGGGGGTGGCTGACTAGAAGGGTTTCGCATTCGATGCTGTTACCATATTTTTTGAGGAGGATTGATTAACGATAGCAGAAAGGATGTAAGGGGCAATACCCTCGAGGTTTTCCGGAGTTACTTGTGTAAACATCGCAAAAACCTCGTTGTCCAGTTCTACATGTTCTCCATCTGCGAAACAGTCCGCAACGAACTCCAAGAAGTGGGCGGGTTCATCGACATGCATGATGTCACAGGTCGTAGTGAGATTCAAACTCCGCAACTGTGGGTCGGTCCGACTCACATTCAACCGACTTGAAGACCAGGGTTGCTCTGTCGAAAAGTCGGACTCCTGGCGAGCTGGGCAAAGCAGCCGCAATGACAATTCCGACGCACTGGTACTTCACATTTATTCTCGAACCAAGCAAAGCGCCAGCGGCATGGCTGCACTGATTGAATGGACTGTACGAAGTATTTTGGGAATCTAAGCAATCTTCCGAGCCTCACGTTCGTGAGTAGCCATTTCATCAATATCGCACAGAGAAAGACGGTGATTTTCAGCACTCAGGTCCCCAGCGGACTGCCTCGTGGTCGTAGGAGACACCCGTTTCATGCGTACTCACTAGGGCAGGGTAGAGCTACTTGGCGTATAACACGCTTCTGCTACTTTAGGCATTACCTGACCAGCTTCCGAGCTGTCACCTCACCGTAAATGTGGGTTTTGACGAACGCGCAATCGGATAGTTCGTTTCCGTGCATGTCTGTCAAGCTCGCCTGCCATGTCATCGAGACTGTGACAACTCCACCATCTAGAACCCACATCACCTTGACCTCGTCTCCATGTCGGAAATGGTTCCAGGTTGACCGAAACAAACACGGCGATCAGGACACGCACGTGGTGTACACGCATCGAGGAGTGTCCCGGCCTGCGTCGGGCAATACCGCAACGTCGGAAAACCCGGGATACTGGAGTTCGACTTGTTGTCTGGTGTCGTAGATACAGGATATGACACATCGTTGGATCGTCACGGTTGCGTTTGCTACGCAGGTCAAGGTGGAACCGGTGTTGTCTACGAAACTGTAACGGTGTTTGACGTTGCAGTATCAGGCTACGAGCGAGTTTTGAGTCGAAGATTGAAGCTTGAAGGCTTCGGGATTCAGTAGTAGGTCCGACTGATGGTTGGATGATGAGATGGTTCGTCACACAGATTGAAACCGTCGGGATGGTCTTGGTGGAAACGGCGATGGTCTCGGCGACCTCACCTGAGATAAGATAACGCGGGAGATTTGACGACTCGCGGACTTGACCAAGCTTCATCTTCACCGATCACCGCCAACTCACTTGATATCGAGCACCGATCAGCAACTTGAGCAAGGGAGCGGACATGAACGTCGAACTGCTCGAGACATGTCTTCTCATAGGGCGATGGAACAACCAGCTCACGCCATCTCTAGAGACGTGCGCTGTCACGAAACTCGCCAAAACCGTCGTCGACGGCGACTTTCGAACCGTACTCACGTCCACGTACGCTCAACAAGTGTTCAGCGTGTACCCCTCTGTCACGTTTGATGAACATTTTGAGCGTCTTTTGCACTGGACCCTGCCATCCGTCTCTGACGCGCAAGAGCAAGAACTCGCCCGCCTCGTCTTGGCGGTCGCCTGTCTCCACGCCTTTGTCCAGGCAAACTGGACGGGCCCAGACCTCAATATCAAGCCCTCGGATGTCCTCGTCTTTCCCCAACACCCACATCCAAACCTACCCTCCATCTCCGATCCACTTCTCAACTCAAAAGCCGTCGCCGAGCTCGCATACGGCGGAGAACCCGCATATCACCTCGCCCAATCTGCTGCCTTTCTCCGATTTGCGCAGATCCTATTGAGCGCGCCCTATGCGCACTTGAGCTTTACGGCGTGGTGGCGCTTGAGAGTGTTCATTGTCCACCAACAGGTTCTCGACGAAGCCGTCTCACTGCCGTCGGACGTCCTCGGTTCTCTATCGCCTCTCGTGGAGCGTACTACCTCCGATCCTGACCTCACTGGTCGTCTCCAACTCGAACAAGGTTTGCTGGAACACTTACTTTCTCACGACAAGTCTGCCGCGGAATACTTTGTTCGTGCTGCCCGTGCGACGGGGTTGCAGTATGAACTGACAGGCGCGCTGGGAAAGCGGACAAAGTTCCAGCAGAACGCGTTATCCCAGCTCGTGCTTCTCGCCGAAAGTAGAAAGCGAGATGATGACGACATTCACGAGCGGTCCTCCGCCGATGCCAGTGCTTACGACCGATCCTTGAACGGGTCGCACTCACAAGACGGTGGATCAGAGGGGGAGCGTGAGGAGACGGGCGTTAAGTCGAGTCTTCCGGAGACCTTGCCATTGAATGACGATACCCTCCTCGAGCAAACTGAATTCACGTCATCGAATCCATCTACGACGGACCTGCTTCGTCACTTGGACCCATCTTCGCAGCCCCCTTTACACCCACTCGACCAATGTATCCTCTTGTCTCTGTGCCTCAATGTGCGCAATACGTCGCCTTCGCACGGCTTGACAAACGAACAAATGTCACCCTACGTCGCCCGCGTCATATCACATCCTAGGAACTGGTCCGTTCACACCATGGCACTCCTCCTTCGATCCCGGCTCGAATCGGCTCGCACACGGACCGTCGAACGCTCCACATTACAGCTCCAAGCGCTTGTAGACCAGATGCCCACCGCCGATTCAGAGCTCTCTGAAAGGCTGCTCTACTTCCACTCGATCCCCTTGCCCAGCAAATGGGAGGTGGAGCGCGAGCTCGCATTGCGTTATCTCTCCATTGGCGTCGTCAAATCCGCGCTCGAGATCTTTGAGCGGCTGGAAATGTGGGAAGAGGTCGTCAAGTGCTGGCAATCGATGGAACGCCGCGATCAAGCGATCGCCATCGTCCGTGATCTTCTCCAAGGTCGGAAAGAAGAAGCTGAGAGCGTCACTTCGAGGGGGAAAGACGTTTCGTCTGCGCGACGGAGCACGCTGGACAGCGCGAGGGAGGCAAAGTTGTGGTGTCTCCTGGGAGATCTAGAGCCTGAACATGCCGTCGAGCACTATGAGCATGCATGGCGTTTGTCCAAGGAGACGTCAGGTCGTGCGATGCGTTCGTTGGGTGGGTACTATTTCGCGCGCAGGGAGTATGAGAGCGCTGTATCGTGCTTGTTGAAAGCGGTGACGATTAATCCGCTCTTGTCTCGACCGTGGTTTATCCTCGGTTGCGCATATATGCGGACGGAGAAGTGGGAGGGTGCACGAGATGCGTTTAGTCGATGTGTCACCATCGATGACGAAGATGCGGAGAGCTGGAATAATTTGGCAACCATTTACCTTCGCTTGGATGAAGCGCGCAAAGACGTCAACGAAGAAGGGGACCACGTATTACAGGCAGGTTTCTATAACATACGAGGGGGTAAACTGATCACCACTGATGCTTCCATCCAGGGAAGCGACGCGTCCAATAAAACTGTCTCCTTCTCGAACAAGATACTGGCCTTTCGGGCTCTCAAGCAGGGTCTCAAATACCGCTACGAAAATTGGCGGATGTGGTTCAATTATATGATCGTCGCCATGGACGTTGGTGAACTCTCGGAAGCATGCCGTGCACAGGCCCGCATCGTTGAAGAACGTGCGGCCAAGATTGGCGCCGAGTGTGTGGATGAACAAGTTTTGGCGCGCCTGGTAGATGCCGTGACGAGGGCGCAAGCTGACCCTGACCCTAATCCTGACCATGATGCCACCATCACTGCTGCCACTGACCCGGCGGGGGAAGAGACTCTGACACGCGAGCGGGATGTTGTCATGAATCATCCAAACGAGGGACGTGGATTACTCAGGCGCGTTCTGGATCTCTTTGAGCGGACAATCTTACCCCGCGTATCCTCCCCCCGTATCTTTTATGCCTATGCACGCCTGCTGACTTGGCAAGCTCGATGGGAAGACGCGCTCAAGGCCTATATGGATGGTTATCGTTGCAGCACGGCAGGGACGCTCGAAAAGGGCGACACGGACGTTGAAAAATGGCGCGAGGCGGTAGGCGAGGTCGAGGACATTGTGGACGTACTCCGAAATTTCGGGCCGCGGGTGCCAGGGTTCAATTGGAGACATCAAGGACGGAGTATCATGCGGATGTTTGTGGGACGATCAAGAGATTTCCAAGACGAACCAGAGTGGTCCCGTTTACTAGAGATACAGGAAGGGCTTCGGAATGAGCAGGGAATGTGAGCGGTGGTAATATAGGACAGATTGTATCGTTAACGAGGGATCGGTTCGAATGCGAGTGAAACGGCTTTGTAACGAGGCGAGATGAAAACACGGAAGCATGCAGCTAAAAAGAGCAACAAGACATGGAGGACCAAGGGCGTTTCACGACGACAGGCGGTATAGGATCTAGACATGTACTCGAATAGGTATGGTGTGAAAAGGCGAATCCATCGGAGAAACGTGTGGATCATACTCGAACGAGACGTAAGGGAACAGAAAAACAAGGACAAGAAAAAGCAAGTCTAGGTCTGCCAATTGAGCGCCATGGCCATGCGATTGAGGGTGAGCGTGGTCAGGATCTCGGTGACAACACAGAGACCGGCATGTCTGATGGTGAGCCGAGCGTTGAACACGTCTTCGGGTTGACTCAGTTCCCAAGTCGCGACGGTCGTCCGTCCGTCGACACACTCGGTAGGACAAGTCAGATACGGACGGTATACGCAATAGTAAACACGAGTCTACCTCCATCTTTTGTGGAAAGATTTTCCACTTGAGCTCTTTCCCATGTTGTGTCGTAAAATAGCGTGATCTATCAACCAGGGTGAGTTGGCTTTGACACGCGACGCTAATCCAATCGACATTTTAAGCTCTTTCCCGCGCTCCCTATTACGCACACGCGTGCGGGAAGCAATCAGAAAAAAAGGGGGGGACGACGGGAAAAGCAACACGACGAAAAAGGTATCCAAGGATGGATGAAACGCACGTGCTACTGTCTTTTTTTTGTCGGATCTGATGTGCCATCGGGACTTCCTTGCCATTTCCGTACACGAGAAACCCGCGGGACTTGTTCGGGCCGAAATAGAGGTAGGCGTTGTTTGGGCCCATGATGTTGGGGTGTTGTTGAGACCATTCGGGCTCTCGGGCGACTTGGACGACGATGGTAGGGAGTTCGTGGGCCTAGAAAGGGGAATGGTGAGGTGAGGTGGGTGTAAGGGGGGAAATGAACCAACCGTTTTACTGTGGATGCGTCAGGCAGTGAGTGGTTAGAAGCAGTGGCAGGTAAGGAGGGACGTACACAGTGAAAGCGGGTCTGCTTTCCAGATCTTCAAAGTGGTGAGAGAAGGAGTCGTCACCGAACTGCAAGAGGACATAGGTAGCGGCCATTGTGAGGGAGGAGGAGGAAGAGGACATTGCTGGAGAGCTGCCCTTTTGACGAACAAGGACATCTCGATCGGGAAGTCCATGATCACAGCACAGCCACAAAGAGAAGCCCACGTGGTATGCGAAGTAGCCACGTGGGAAGCGTGTCTCGGATTAGCTCCTTCCGATGGTTCCGCAGTTTCAGTTAACGTTCCGTGTCCTTTTTTTTTTTAGTTGTCCGAAACAAAAGGGAATTTTTACTCTAAAAACAATTACCCTCGCCGACAAATACAAGGGTCCGCCCATTTCCTTCCTCGTGACTCCGTGCGTCTCTATGCCCCTGGGAGAGGCGCTCAGATCAATCATATACTTGGAAACCCAAAGGTCAGTCTAGCTCTTCAACTCCGCGCGTGCGTCATACATACCGTGAACGATACCTGACCAATCACCATCAATCACCGTTCACTGCCACCAAAAACAAACAAGCGAGACACACCGTAAAACAGGGTCCAGACGAGAATAAAAGTGAAAATATTGTCCTGGCCAGGGTTGACCAGTTCTCCAAGACCGTCGGAAAGATATTTTGCAGGATTTCCCTTGCAGTTGATGGCGTATATCACAAACGAGGTCGACAGCACGGACGACCCAAACAACGCGAAGCCGTGCCAGTTCTCAAGGCCGAGGATGCCAGCCACAGCGCCAGCAAAGCATGAGGAAAGAAACTTGACAGACGTAAGGGATTGATTGTGCAGCACATTGGGCGCAAACACCAGTTGAGCCGCAGGATCGGAGGGTGACGCCATTGCTTGCGATGGGAGGACGCTGCTGAGAACGGTCGGCATCCCGGGCCACGTCGTCTCACTCGGTATAATTCCCACGATCCTAAATGACCCCTATGTCAAGAGCATCCCCAGCTGGTGGTCTTGTATACGGCCGTCGTTTCGTCCCTTGTCCTCAGAGCTCCCTCGTGCGTCTCGACTGACGTGGCAAGATGGCCCTAGCGCCAAAAAGAACAGTCTGGCATGGTGGCAGGGCTGTTTTCATTGCAAATGGTAGTATGCAGGGACGACTAGGTTTTCGCCAGCCGTTGTGAGAATGTCTGTGACGATATGAAAAGGATCGAGAAACGAGGATCTCGGGCATCGGCCACCTACAAGCCATCTGCATCATCTGCCACCGATAGCGCGCGTGTGGTCGGATATTCAATATACAGCACACGGCGCATGATCAGATGCGAACTCATCGGGGTGTTGAGTAATTTCGTCTCAGTTTGTACTAGTAGAATCTCAAGTCTCAGTTCCGGAGCGTCCCGGCGGTGGAATCTGCTCATCCCCAAATCGGCAACTACAGTAGTCAGCGTTTGGAGTTTTGGCGACTTGATCACATCTTATTATCGTTATCGCTATCTTTATTGCCCAACCGCAACTCTCACCCCAACCTCCATCATGTGCAAGATATCGTTAGAAGGCCCAACCATTAAAGTCGGTGTCCTTGGTGCCACGGGGACCGTCGGCCAACGCTTCATCACCCTCCTCGCAAACCACCCCTGGTTCATCATTCACGCCCTCGGCGCCTCTTCCCGATCGGCTGGAAAGCCCTACTCCAAGGCCGCAAACTGGAAACAATCCACGCCAATACCGTCCATCGTGAGAGACACGATCGTACAAGAGTGCCAGCCCGAGCACTTCAAAGACTGTGCCATCGTCTTTTCAGGCCTCGATGCCGACGTTGCCGGAGAAATAGGCAAGCACCCCTCTCTCACACACACACATGTCTCTTTTTTCGTTTGTCGTTCTCGGTCCCTCTCTTCGGTCCCGCTCGCTAACACGCCGGATCGCGCATCTCGATAGAGGGCGCATTCAGGTCCGCCGAGCTCCCCGTCTTTTCCAACGCCAAAAACTACCGGCGCGATCCCCATGTCCCCCTTGTCGTCCCCCTCGTCAACACCGCTCACCTTGCCATGATCGCACAACAACAAGCCCGCCACGATCCTCCCCTCAAAAAGGGCTTCATCCTCACCAACGCCAACTGCGCTACAACAGGCCTCGTCGTACCCCTCCGTGCGCTCGAAAAAGCCTTTGGCCCTGTCGAATCGTGCATCGTCACCACGATGCAGGCCATTTCGGGCGCTGGCTACCCCGGCGTACCCAGCCTCGACATCATCGATAACGTCGTACCGTTCATCAGCGGCGAGGAAGAAAAGTTGGAGTGGGAGACACTCAAGATTTTAGGCAACGTCGTCGATGGGGACAATGGGCTCGAGGCGTTTGATATGCGTGCACGCCAGCCGTTGCGCGTGTCTGCGTCGTGTAACCGAGTGCCCGTCATCGACGGACATATGATGACGGTGTCTGTTCGGTTTGCGCGGCGGCCACCGCCTAGCCCGCAACAAGTGCGTGAGGCGCTTGCTGCGTATACCCCTGATGCGCCGGCTTGCCCCTCCGCTCCTGTGCATGCCATATTTGTGCACGAAGAGGCGGACCGGCCTCAGCCCCGCTTGGATCGGTATTATCAGGATGGTGCTGGCGTCTCTGTTGGCCGGGTACGCCAGTGTCCCGTGTTGGACGTCAAGTTTGTCGTACTTGCCAACAATGTCTCCATCGGTGCCGCAACAAGCAGCATCATCAACGCGGAGGTGGCAGTTCTCAAGGGAATCATCCATTGAAATACAATGTCGAACAATGCTGTGATTAGTGCAAGTAGTATAGTATATACTGCTAGCTCGAACGTAAGTATGTAGTGCAAGATTTAAGCAACTGTCGATCAAAAATGATATGTAGTATGGTACTGCGGAAGTCTATCACCGCGAACGTTACCATTGAGGGTACAATACCCTTTTACTGGGCCGTTCGTGAAGTGCGTTCGCGCATCCCAACGAACGTGTCGATTAGCCTCATCATGTTCCCGATACCCTTCTCCTCTGGGAGCCAATCTCCGTTGTTGACACAGAGAACCTTCATGCGCTCGTGATAAAGGAGGTCCGGAAGCAGTTTCGGCGTAATCAGGAAATATTGACAGCTGTCGGGCTTACAGGTCACATCGACCATTGAATTGTGCACTGCACGTTCTGCACGCTGGTCCATTCCCTAATCGGACCATGTGATACCGTGTCGTCTGTCAGAGGAGAAACAAGCGCACCTGGTTGATCTCATCCACCAAGGAGAATGGCGTTCGTGCTTCTTCTGTCAGACTCATCAAGTAAAGGATAGTCGTTAGGGAGCGTTCCTAAACGAAAAGAAGAACGGCATCAATATGCTGGTTCAAATCGGATTTAGGCGTAGCTTACTCCTCCAGACTGCCTCTGACCAGTCAGAAGCTGCAGCTTCTCCTTGTCACGAAATTTCACGAGAATATCAATGGCCCACTTGTCGTAATCTTCATGTGGGCTGACCCTGATCTCGCCAGCACATCCAATCCCTGTTCACCCCGTAAGACGCGAAGCGATCGCTCAAGTAACCCAGCTTACGATCAAAGGCAGAAGAAAACTTCTTTCCGATGCTTTCCACGAGTCTTTCGAGCGCGGGTTGCCAGTTCTCCTATTCAGCTGGTCAAAACTCTCGAGTCAACGTATGAAATCTTTACGTACCCTGGCAGATTTGATTTCCCGCTCCAACCGTTGACTGGCCTTTTCTCTCTCGTTCAATGTCTTCGTTAATTTTCCGATCTGAACAACATCTAGTGCACGTCCAAGAATTATGAAAGGGGCGGAACATACCTCGGCCTGTCTTTTTTCATACTGCTTAATCACACCCGGATTCGCCTGCATGATCATTTCTAGGTTAGCTTGTTGAGTTTCGAGATCCGCCCGTAGTGCTTCCACTGTCCGGTCATGGATAGAGCCATCCTTAACAGCGCCACGTCAGCATCCCGTGGTTCTCGAGAAAAATAGTGGAATTTAGGCTGGACGCACCGTTTCCATTTCAGTGAATTGTGCCTGGAATTCTTGGTCCATGCCTTGCACGAGCGCGACACTCAAGTCTCGCTTTTCTTTGGCTTCGGTCTTCAGCTCGACGTAGATTCGGTTAGCTGTGCACAAGTGATAAACACATGTCCGCGGAAATAGCTTGATGATTCACCTTCCTCGAACTCAGCAAGCGCTCGCTGATACCCTGCATCCTTTTGTTGACACAAGGTATCAAGTGCATTCTTGTTGGCACCGACTTGTAGAAACTCAAGCCCACTACGAGTGGCAGCTGCTTGATCGGCAACAGCGGCAATGATGAGTTGCTGTATGTTGGAGAACAGGTGAGCATTCACAGCCGACATGGCGCGGATAGAAAACTGACAGTATACTCCAGTGAGATTTTTACACGCTTCCTCGACAATCCTAGTAACGTTCTCCTGAGACGAGACCGCTCCTTGTCAGCTGAGGGTGCACCTTCTAGCTCCTTGAGTTTATTCTTGCTTGTCACTGCAAATGGAGCGCAACACTTCATATGAAGTTCTATCGAATATGAGGTGTTAATTTGACCATACCGATCTTGGCTTTCAATGTTGCCACATGCTTCTGTGTATCGATCACTGTCTTCTTGCGGTCTTCGAGGGCTTTCTGCAAAGGAATTTAGCCGCGAGATACTATCAATTAAAGAAGAGAACCTGACAAATTTCTTCTTATATGTGGTTTCCTTCGCTCTGATGGTTTGCTCCTCTGCTGCGAGGTTGTTGGCGCCATCATTAATGCCTTCCAGAGCTTGTCTGGCGTCGTGGATAGTTCGATCCAGTTGTTTTTTGATCTCAGGATCAACTGTAACCCAGCAATGTCACATTGCATAAGGTGAAGCTTTGGAGCAACCCACCAACACTGCTAACGAGATTGCGAGCTGGGCGAACTTCACGCGTCGTGTTCTGCGCGGCACGTTTTCCGTATCGCGAGCGCTGGACAATGTTGATC
>JBBPJQ010000149.1:0-40534 GCA_038088795.1 Boletus rex-veris
TGTCTACACTGCAATCCGTGGTGAGGTGTTTGACCTCATGCAAGTTGCGTCGACGCACCAGTGAGTCGTCAGCGTCATCCCCACCAAGTCAATCCTGCAGTATGGCGGTCAGGATGCTACCAACTTACTCCCTGTTCAGGTGTGTCGATCTCTTTATTTTGCATGCACTTGTTTCTCACTGTTTTGGCAGGTCAGCGCACTATGCAATGGTGTTTCTGGGTCGGTCAGTCCATGGGTCCAACTTAGCGCGGCGAACACGACGGATCTCAACGCACAATACCACGATTTCCGTGCGGTCAGCAACGACTCACACCCCGACTGGTACTTTGAGAGCATGACCATCATGCATTGGAATAACCGTGTTGGTTACATGAGCTATACCCCCCAGGAAATATCTAGCATGGCGAACACTAACGGACGCGCCCTCAGCATCTACGATGGTCTTATCTACGATTTGACCGAATACATCAATTTCGGTCCTTCGGTACAGGGACCACACGGTGAAGTGGCTCCCAGTGCAGATTCACAGTTCATGGACAGCACCCTCGTCAACCTCTTTAAGTACAGCTCTGGCCAGGTCCTCACGAAAGCGATCAACAATTCAACATTGACTCCGGGACGCTCGCCGCACAGAAGACATGCCTCTGCAACCTATTCCTCATCGGAATGGTAGACAGCCGAAATTCCCCCCAGTGTTTGTTCTCGCAATACATTCTTCTCACCTTGTCCGTCATGATGGTCAGCATCATCATTGATGTTCATTCAATAGGCAACCTGACCCGCTTGTGGCCAACACCTCTCCATTCCTCCATGGAAATTTCTACGACGATGAATACAAGGACTATGTACAATAGCACATTATCAGTAGTTGAAATTGAGCAAGTATGGTGTGCACCAGAACATGTAGTCTACATGTGATCCAGCTGTAGTTGACTGCGAGTCGACTCGGCCAGCTTGAGCCGAGGATTCAGAGCCGGCAGCTATTCAAGCCGGCAGCTCAGCTATGTGTGAATAGCCACCAACTTGGCTGTGACTCGAGTCAACTAAAAGTCATAGCTGCAGCAACACTAGCACGACGGAACATTTTCGGCGTTCTGGCATGTAATGATCGGGGCAAGTGAACGAGTCGAAGCGAGGTCCGGAATCCATTTTGGGGCGTGCGGGAGCTTCGAAAATGGGACGCGCGCTGCTGGAGGACGGCGTCGAGGTGTGTCAAGCGTGGTCCGTGTAAAAGTTTTACAGGCACAGCCAATCCGCGTCCGTTTTCCACGCGTAAATTTGTAAAATTTGAAATTTACAGCACAGCTTTGTAAATTTCTTCGATTAACCATACTTATCTCACTTATCTCCCGCAAACGAGGCACTTTACACGCACTTTACAGTAGTCTCACTTTACTGCCCATTGCCGCACTGTAAGTACGTATTCACACCATCCCGCCTAGGCCGAACGAGCCGTCGCGGCCGGTCTGACCCGACGCGCGCGAGCGGAAGTCACGTGCACGGAGGGGAACCCCGAGTCGCTCCCTATACGACTACTCATTCCCACCATTTCGCTAGTCTGCAACCGATCTTTCTCCTTGTTTTAGACTGCCACGGACTGTACGTGCCAGGATTCAGTATGTAGTACCTCAATGAATTACCCTACCGCATTCACAATTCCCTCTGCCGTAGAATCATTATTGGTATACACAACTTCACATTATGTAAGCAGTAGGGGTGTTTTGATAGCGACGCCCTGCTCACCTATCAAAGCCAATGCCCGACGACAGTCCAAAGAACCCCCCGACGAGCGAGTCTGCCGCACAAGACCAACCCACACAGGAGGCCTCCATCGCATCCCCGGACCGCGCAGAGCTGCTTACACGCGCCCGAGGTTTCCTAACTTCTCCGCAAGTACGGCTTCAGGACCCATACGCAACGCGGACTTTCCTTACGGACAAAGGCCTCACTCCCGCTGAGATCGACCAGCTGCTTCGAGAACTAGTGCGTCATTACTGTTTGCTCCTGTGCATGCTCATTTCTCTCGCAGCCGCCATCTGTCCCACCTCGCACTTACCCTGCACTTCCCCCTTCCAACCTGCCCAACCTCCTCGCTGGAGTCGCTCAAATATTCACATGGTTAACCGGTACCTCTGCAATTGTCCTCTATGTATACTACGTGAGATGGTTTTGGATACGTCTGTAGTTGACACTCATAAAAACTCTTCAGAGGTATCTCCTTCCAAGACTCGCACAATCCTACCAAGCCCGTCTTGCTCTTCGCAAACATCAATCCGCACTCATCGCACGTCTCGCAGAATCTGCCTCTGCACTCAAAGCAATCCAAGCGGAATCGTACAAGGACCTTCCTCGAACAGTACCTGTTTACGAGGATTCCCAGTTTGCACAGTACCACTCTGTAGATGACCTTTTGTCATATGTAGGGAATTCTCGGGAGGGATCTGCACAGCCAGGTACAGATATTCCAGATATCACAATCCTCCGTTGCGCGCTGGAGGAACTCGGTCGCTCAAAGACAGATGGCACATCAACGGAGGAGCTTTTTCATTACCTCGAGAGCAAATTCTCGTGGCTGGGTGGCGAGGAAGGCGTGGCTCGTCAGGTCTGGTTTACTTTGTTTGTTGCATGTCATCTGACTCCCATCTTCTCGAACAGAGTGACTTTTGGAACCAGCTCAATGCTTGTCCTTTGTTTGTGTCCTCCGTGCCCAAACCAGTCGCATCCATCCCTTTGCCACTGGATCATCCATCACAACTTCTTTGGAAGTACATACCTCCACCGCCTCCAACCACATCGTCATTATTTGTGAGCCTGGTAAACCTGCAAGCGGTTTTGCCACGAAGTCAAGAAGCCAGTGCTAGCGGTCCACCGCCGACCCCCACGATCTCTGCTAGGCAACGAACGCTTCAAGTTCTTTCGGACTTCACCGGCTACATCACAACACAAACGTATACTCTCGGCCTCCCCTCAATACGAGGTACTGGGGCCACATCTGGCGGAAGTCCGGTCGAAGATGAACTCCGTCGCGAAATTAGAGCACTGAAGGGTCTAGTTTTGAATAGGAGGTCATTCCTCCCCTCCAGTACCGGAGCTTTTGGATTCACCACCAGTACTCTGGGACCCTCTTGAGGCATAATGCATAACTTCCAGCCGACACACATTGTACTTGAGAAAAAATGACCTAAACTTATAAGTTGTATGAGATCCAATGAAAATTTAGAATGTCCGGCCCCGCTGCAGGGCGCTACAGTGGAAGTGATGTGAGATAGAACAATAGAATGGAAGTTCAGCAAAGGTCTCTAGTCGAATGTGGGGATTAGCTAACGCTACAGTAAGTACGTGTGAGAAGATGCTGAAACATCATCGATCATCATGTGGTATTCTTCAATATTCTTCAGCATTCGCCGAGGAATCGGTTCTTAGGGAAAGGTTGGCCGTACTCCCCTCTCCAGGTCGTAAGGTTAGGATTGGTGTACGCCTCGATATATCTGAAATCATCTCGGGTCATTCGATGTCCAACAAATGAACCGAAAAGACGCACGTATCAATGTACTTGGCCGTAGGGAAGTCCTTTGGGTCGCATCCAATATTGCGTGCATGCGAAGGCTGGTACACTCGTATGTAGTCGACTCTCATATGGGCTGGAAATGGAAGGTGATCGAGGTCGACCAACCCAAAGTTAGTCGACATGCCCAGGTTAACTACAATGTGCTAGTTCGATAAGTGTTGGCACGTTCGGCTGGTAAGTGTAGTGGGATATACCATTGGTTCCTGAGGGATAGGCCGCCTCGAAATCTGGACAGCGGGATCGGCGGCCATACCAGCTACGTTGAGCGTCCAAGCGACCTTGTTGTCGGATATCCACGTGATATACTGTAGAGCATGCGCAAAGTTAATCCTTATTCCCCCAACTGCCGACCATCTTCAGCTCACCGCTTTATCAAACCCAGGAACGTACTACGGTTGGCGTGAGTTCCACACCAACAATACTTCTACAATAGATACTACCCACCTGAAAACCGTATATCGAGTAGCATCCACTCTCACCCTCGTAACACAGTTGGTTCGTCTCGGTCACCACTGATGTCGCTTGCTGTAACACTGACCCGATGTATGTATTCTGGACGCTGATGGAAGGATTAACGATCACCTCGTTCGCTGAGGTATTTTGCCAGATGTAACCCGCGTTGAACGGCTTCGTTGAGCGAGAATTTAGATCGCCCCTGATCTAGGGAATCGGAAAAAAAACTAACCGCCCATTGACCAGACTGTGATACCTGGCCCTTCAAGGGAGTCCCCGTAATCTGAAGAATCAACGATTTTAAATCCGCGACGGATATCAGAGAAATGGTTACCTACTTGTGCCTCAAATATATCTATCTCGGGTGCCGCACGACCAACAAAAGTACCATCTGAGTGTTTTGGGCCAGGATGGGCGTCCCCTGGGCACGTACAGCGGGATAGTCGTTGACCTGGGAGATAGGACAACACGCCACCTTTGCCGGTATCACCGCCTTCCGTGGCTGCTACAGGTTGTCCGTTGAGAGACTGGTTCGCGACAGTGCCAATGTCACATGCGTCATAAGTATATGGCCACTGAACGGAAATTCGATCGCAAGACTGGGTAACGAAGTCGGTAATATCTCACCATGCCTTCTAAACTGGCACCATAGCCCGCCCGTCCGAGATTCCCAAGGGTCCAAATCGCCGGCCAAAACCCTTTCTTGGCGTTCATTATCTGCTTAATAACGTCATATTATGGGAAACATCTTACCAACGACATTGTTGACACCAGGGAGCGACACGTTCGCCTCGATGTACCCGCCAGTAAAACAAAATTTGTTCCTAGGACCGGTCACTGATTACCGAACCTCATGCAAAAAGAATACGCACCAAGTCGACATCATCCCTTGAGTCATATCAGGATAGCAATTGAGGTTGTGACTAGAATTAACGTACCTCCTTGAAAGTTCAAATCATGTGTCTGCCTCTGCGACAATGTCACAACTAGACTACCATCTTGGGTGGTGATGGCGTCTGGACTATACCATTCTAGATTATTCGTCGCCTGAGTCGGAGGTTGGCTAATGACAAGGGCCAGGGAGAAGATATGGGACGTACCCAATAATGTAAGTCGACTGCCTCCCAATAAGGATCGTCTCCAGGCCAAAACGTTCTACCAGGAACGTTGAACTCATCGGAGAAGACTAACACCATGTCAGGTCCGCCGTTCCAGGACGGCTTGGTGTGTGCTTCCTTTGGCGTGTCGATGTCAATGAGAGCCCAATTTCCCAGTATGACTGGGATCTGTATATTCAGGGGAGTTAGAACCCAACGGGCATATGTGCCGTGTGTGATGAACCGACCTGGCCACTCGCATTAATTCCACCTAGACCAAATGCACCGTTGTTCGATAACTTCTCCGCAGTGAAATATGTAATAACAGGATATCCGGCGCTGTTAAGACGACCACGGGATTAAATGGATACGCCACTGTAAGACAGATGACTCACAAGAGCGTGACGAGGCCTACTATGATGAGAAAGAGACAACCCACATTGACAATGCCTCGGTCAGCAAACTGTGGCCAGTTCCTCGCGCTCCTCACGTCCGGATTATGCAAGTCATCATCGGGCTCCTTTACATCATCATACAAACTAGAGCCCCACTGGCGTGGATCTGGCGGCAGGCTGAACTGGACTATGGATGAGTTGTAGGGCCAAACCGAGATTAGAGACCTACACGATTGGATATGTTTGCAATCCCTGAATTACGCGTGGCAGGATACGGAGAATCCAGTGACTGGAGTTCTTACAGGTAAAGACGACTGTATGGTAAGAACGGACAACCCACCGAAATGCTAGCGAAGCTTTGCACTCTGCTCTGTGGTGACAAGCCACTGTTGGCCCGGCGAGGGGTGGCAAGTAGGCTGGACCTTGAGTACGAGGCGTGCAGCTCAGCCAGAGTTTGAGGCATAACTGTAAGGCGAGTGGGACAGAACAAGAGTGTGTCACGGGCGGGAAACAAGGATGGCAGCGCCAGCTGCAGGGAATCTTGATGTCTGAAAAGCGAGTAGTAATAGGTGCAGCTCCACCGTGACTCTCACATTTCCGGTACTGACGGCATGGACTAGCTCGGGTTGGGCGTAACAAGGCAATCAATCACTCTTCAAGTCCGCGAAATGTCCCCATATGCGGAGATCACCTCACTTTGACCTGCCAACTGTTGCAGGGCGCACTCCACCGCGTCGTCCTTCCAATGACAGCACCACGTAGGACCGTTACATACATAGATGGGCCGCCATCATAATATCCGATTGCGTACGAGAGTCAGGTTTCATCCGAATCCCAGCTGTCACCCAGATCTTGCGTTGCAGCAGGTCCAAGGAATCTCGGTCAGTGCGCGGAATTGCCAATCTCGGAAGCAGAGTGGCGCCAGGTCGGAAGCTCCCCGATCCTCACGGCAAGTGGCGGCTTCATTTTCGAGTTATCCCCTCCAACTTGGAAACGACGCGATCCGTTGCCCTGCTTCCCGAACAGCCTGTCTTGATCAATTCCGCATTACCATTACCTCGGCTCTGACTGTGATTTCGGGCCTTTGGAGGCAGGTCGTTTGCGGGTCTCCACCGAACGACTGCAGCCACGCCAGGCATGCTTCTAATTCCACAACCCTTGGAGGTGACTTGTGATCCAAATTGCTTTCTTGCGGATTCTCCGGTCGTTTATAACACGACATGAGAAACGCTGTTCCCACTTGGATCTCGAGTCGCTTTGCCAGCCATTAGAAGACCGCTTTCTCTAGATCTTGTCGGAGATTCTGTCGTCGTTTGAGATTCCCTCCGACTGTTTCAGGGCTTCCTGTTTCCTCCCTCGTACACGTGACGAATATCCCGGCTCTGGGGATCACGCCCGGGCCGCAATTGTGCATGTCCAGGACCCGGCTTTGGCCCAGCTTTATTACTGCCGCGAGCCTACAGAAGTGATGCACAGAGTTTTTGACACCAAATAGGGTACGTCATACTTGACAGCCAGACGACCGGCTAGCGTTGTCAAGTTTCAAAGATTTTGCACGCAGGCGACTGCATGGTCAGTGACAAGGAGAAGAACATCTCGTGCCTCGCCATCAGGGCCTGGACCCCGTCATCAGGTTCGGAATTGTATATCTTGTTGCATATATCCATCACAGGTAGTTTAAACTGTGGCGCATTCAATTGGCCCGGGTTATTTAGCATCAAGCTTGCCTGGAGAAAATATGTAAGACCCAAAGAGAATGGTCGGATATCCTACCTCAACACATAAAGTCCAGGTTCAAAAGAGTAGAGGAACCCTTGATCTGCATATCGCGAATAATTGAATGGCATTTTCTGTAAATATTAGCGTGACGGCAACGACTTTCCCCTTAAACAAGAGCCAGTGTATATAGACATGCGCACTAACGCATTCAGAAGAACACACGCTCATTCGGTAATCCATGTGCACTATTGTGTTGTACGGGATTCTGGTGGATTGACTGTAGATAAAATCTGAGCAGTTCATTGATACTTCTGTACTAATGTTGTATGGGGATTTACCTTTTGATTTTGGCAAAGATTTTACTCCTGTTAAATGCCAATGCTAGAATCTTGACAGGTTCTCAGCATCCACCCCTAGTAGGTTGCACTTGACGCCGAGGACCTGACCACCCACGACACAAAAACCCACCTCAACTCACATGCGCGGTTGTCGGAAGACAGGGAGTCAAGGCTGCATTTGCACCATTGAACTCTGGTCGAGATTGCTCGGGAGTTGATGGTTAATTATCCGTATAGTACTTACATGGTGGCGTTTGAGCGGTTCGAATTCAACCCTGTGCGCCCAACCGAGATGTCGAATTCGGGCGAGTAGTTCAGGTTTTAGAACCGATGAAGATTGCAACCACAAAAACCCAGCTTTTGTTATTGGTATAGTCGGACGGTGGTGTATGCCAGGCATCAGAGAGGTGGTCAGTGTGCCGTTAACATGATCGACATCAGCGGGTTTGCTATTGTTGTTTATATTTCCACCTGCGGCAACCACTGGCAAGGCTGGATGTCACCCATTTATCATAGCATTGGCAGTCAAACAGTTGACATCACAAGCAGAAGTTCAAAGAAACCCAAAATGGCTTCAGAGAAGGGCCAGGAGGACACATTTCCTGTGTATGACAACGTGGACGTGGACATGGTCGTCAAGGTCCTGCAACAAACTGCTTTCAGTCCGTGATCTCTGATTGGCCATGCAATTTACATATTGACTCGCGTCAGGTCCCCTTTTCACAGTTTTCATTCCCATATTTTACTTTTTTCATGCTCGCGGCGTATTGACTCCCGCTGTGATTAATTCCGCGTGTTACTGTACTGCAGTGTGCGTGTTCTGTGGGTGGAACATATTCCAGCGCTATTCATCCCACTGACCCGCAATAGGGCTGCTAAAATGGCTGTCGGCCTCGTATAGAAACCAGCGGCCTCTCTTCTCTGCACCCGAACCTCTGGACTGGAATGAGCAGATCGTGCTCATCACTGGCGGTACGTCTTGCAAACCAATAGATCTCCCAGAATTCAGTATTACCACAGGATCATCCGGGATAGGAGAACTACTAGCAAATACGCTTGCGGTGCGCAATGTAAATGTGGTTGTCCTCGATATAAAGCCAATCCAAACAGAAAACTGTGTGCCCTTGACTAAATGTTTCGAGTTGGAACTCATTGTCGTCTGCTCCAGATAACATCACGTACTACAAATGTAACGTTTCTAAGTGGGAAGAAGTAGAAGCAATCTCTAAGAAGGTCATCGAAGAGGTCAACACATTTCTCAACGGCGTGCGCCACGAAACTCACAACTCTGCCCTAGGTTGGCTGCCCGACTATGCTTGTCAACAACGCTGGCGTAGTCCAAGGGAAACTGATCCTTGATCTCAGTGCTCAGGACATATACCAGTGCGAAACTATAGCTTGTGGTGCCAGATCGGTTGACTCAACAAATATGCAGGACATTCGGCGTGAACACATTTGCTCACTTTTGGACTCTGAAAGCGTTCTTGCCCAAAATGATTGAAAAGAACAGCGGACATATTGTATGAAGCACGTTTCTCGACGACCGCGATTGTCGCTCATGACTTTCTTAGGTTACCTTGGCATCTGTCATGAGTTTTGTGGGTAGCGCTCAAATGTGTAATTTCGTCCGTCAACACGAAGAATTGCTGTTACTGACTCTTACTAGCGGATTACAGTGCTTCCAAAGCCGCTCTGCTAAATATGCACGAATCACTCCGCTACGAACTGGATAACCGGTACGTACATGCTTCCTCCCATGGTTGACGCTTGTCAACTTTCAAAACGTGTTACAGCTATCACTCTCCTGGTATTCGCACGACCCTCGTTTGCCCGGGTCACGTTCGTACACCCCTTTTCTCCACGGCAACATTCCCGGATAATCACTTATCCCGGTTCTTCGTACCCTCTCTGGATCCGGTGACAGTTGTGAAGGCAATCATCACTGCCCTAGATTCACGGGAATCTCGGACGATATATCTGCCATTTTATACATACTCGGCTTTGATCATGAAGTTACTTCCGAGTTTCATTCGTGACCTTGCACAGAAGGTGGGCAATGGTGGAGTCGTGGTCGTTTAACCATCTGACCCCCAACTCTATAGCTCACGTATGCCGATTTCATCATGAAAGACTTTACCAAGGTGACTGCTATTAGAGAGGATGAAGTGTATACGTCACACAGCAAGAAACTGGTTTAACGGTTACAATTATTCTAAAGCGAAGTAGTATGACATCAGGATGATGAATTCACTGGTATACGACACGCTATCAACAAAAGTCCAGATGTTCTGGGCGAGCTGGGTACAATTGATGCGAGCGAAGAAAGACGAGAGCCTTCAGAAGTATACCAGACTTGCGAGAGCCCAATACATAATACACGAGAGCATGCCACTAATCTTTTCCTAGCAGGAGTGGTGCATCTTGATAAAGATATACAAAATGATAGCTTTGTGGGAAACGCCTTTGATGAACGTATCATCCTCCACGTTCGTTCCAAATTATACACATACAAGTGACGATGTGCGTAGTCGAAAGTTGAGCCATGCATCACCAAAACCAAGAATTTCCGTGGTGAACCAATACCAATGCGTGATAATGCAGTTTTTAGGGCAAGAGCACAAGTTGAAAGGAAGAAAGGAAAGAGGTATGGGCGATAGAGTGTGTAAGAAAGAAGTGGGTATCTTGTCCGAGAGATAATAATACCGCGCTAGGCGACTTAAATCAGTGGATTGGTTTTGGTCCCTTCGGCTACAGTCGGTTAGCAGTTAACCGTAAGTTGACGGTCAGGCGACTAATGCATGATAAGTCGATGTTTTGCCGAGAGTGACAGGTTTTAGTATCAGCATGCCTTGAGGAGATTGCGAGCACGACTGGTATGCGCCTTGGCAACCTATGCATAGTTGACAAGAAATCAGCTGCTAGGATGGATGGAGTACCCACAAGGAGATTGGCGGTCTTGAATGTGGAGCTATACATGTGATTGATACCATTTTCTTCAAGGACTCGTGAGTAGCGGTTAACGAGACCGTGTTTATCTGCGGACCGGATAACACATTCCATTAACTCAGCGTGCCGCAAAGTTCAATCCCTGTTGTACTCGCCTAAACCGAAGCGACGTAAATCGATTTGAATACACTTCAAAATCCCGCCTTCTGAGAGTGCAGCGCTGTCCTGATCTTGGTCGGAATCGGAGTCCGAGTCGGCGGCGTGCACGTCAAGCGTGTCCAATTCCCCTGCACAGATGAGCATGTGCCTCTCTCCGGGTGGAAATAGGGCGGCGAGCACAGACACGTCCGTCGTCAAAGAGGAGCCTTCGGATGTCCGGGTAAAGGTAAAAAATGGGATCCTCGGGTACATACTATTCATTTGCTTATCTGCAGGCGAATGAATGGTGCTCCGACTGAAAGTAGGCGATTTATATTCGACTGGAGAAAGTGTAGGCATCTGCGAGACAAGGTGTTTAGCAGTTGGTTTGAAAGAGGGTGTCAGTAACGGGATCGCGTGGGAGATGTCAGGATATGAGCGGGAATGTGTTGTAGGCGATACTGAGGGCGGATCTCTGCGTGGAGAGTGAGAGAGGTAACCTTCATCGTCCTCGCTCGAAGATGACACAGAATCAGTTGAATCTGAGCCCCTTCGTAACCATGATAGGAAAGAAGGAAGGGTGATTTCTTCGACTTCTTTACCAGCTGACAGCTCCGTTGTCCCGTAACAACAACCAGACCCGCGCAAGAGACGCGAGTCTTTCACTGGAATGAGGTCAGGGAACGCAACCAGCTTAACAACTTTGAGCGACCAGCTGTCGACGCAGTCGTCAGCGAGCCCAACGCATGTAAGTTTCGAGGGTAGAATGGTAACGTCGGTGCAAGAGGGTGAACGGGATTTGTCTCGTGAAGGATGGCGATGGTGTGGAGTTCGGCCAGCCCCACTTTTCTCCTCTGGGAGTGCGGCCGGGGTGTCAATGCTGCTCCGGGTCCGCGTCAGAACAGCACCTGACTCAGGATTAAACTCTGGGCCAATGTCACTGACTTGAAATACATCGGGTAGGACTGGTGACAGGAGAGGTGACACGACTCTCGACATCAACAGTTCTGGATCAGACGAATACAAGTCAAACCCAGCAGCCCCGAACAGCGACATGACCTCCCGCAGCCTAGATTCCTTGACCTGAAAATATATGAGTGACATGTGATAGAGTGCATGATACACGATTGGCCTACAAAAATGAAATCGCTCATATACGAGGACTGGTACAAAATGGAAATTCCTGCTGCAGCTAGTGGAGCGGACAATTCGTGGACTCGCGCCCCAGAGTTGTCTGCTTGTGTGGCGTTATTACAATGACGTAGTAGGACCCGAAGGACTGAGACACACCGAGTTGATCAGAATGAGAGTCGAGCTGGAGCACTTTCCATTTCTCGCAAGAGAGCTCGACTCGGTCGTCATCATCGAAGACAGGACGCTTGCGAGCAGACCCAGAACCAGAGCGAGATCGTAGTCTCTGCCTGTCGCGCCTGGCTATGAGCTCAAAGTCGGAGAGGATGTGGTGCTCTGCAAAGAGACAGAGTTCGATCTCGTTGCAGGTCACATTGAGGAAGATGGGTCTGGGCTGGAGGATCTGTCTGAGGACGTGGTGTGATAGATGTGGGAGACGAGGGCGGGGGATGCGTACGAGGGAGAGGGAGACGGGGAGGAGGGAGATGGTGACGTTGGATGGACCGGGGACTGCCATCGAGGAGAGAGGAGCTCGAGGGAGTTCAATTAGTAGCTGGACTGAGTGCTAATATTTGCATGTCAGATGAGATCTTGCCGAGACCTTGTCCATCACCTCCTCGGATCTTTCACTGCATCATGGCCCTCCAATCACCTCTCATGTCCCAAAACTGGACTGCAACTTTCCTCGAGTACCGCCTTATCTTTATGTACATGCCCTTCCGTTCACCACACTTAGATGTGCTTGATACGCAGTCAAGGAAACACACATGTATATATTACGAGGCTCAGGGTACACATAATGGCTACACGTGTGGAGGCGCTAGCAGTCAATGTCAAATCCATTCCCAACACAACGGTGAGACAACAGCAATAAAGAATAAATAGTCCCAGAATGCAACATGTTCAATCAGGTTCATGGCTTCACCGCACGCGGCGGGTTCGTCGTGGAAGCGACTTGGATGTACTACTTGCTTGATGCGAGCACCGCGAAACGGCGGATGTACGAGAAGATGGAGTGGGCCGCTGACGGAGTTGATATCGATTCGAAGGAGGTGGTGTCCCACGAACGCGACGCTTGCGGACACGGGGATCTGCTCCTGACTGCTTGGTTGGGGATGGTAGTTCGAGAAACGAGCTCATCAAAGGGGCAGGCGATGCATTCTGCGGTGGGCTTGGAGCGGGGGAGCCGCACGGGGACGAACGCGAGTCCAACGCAACCCTGGTATACAAGACAGAACGAAGAGATAGAGGCTGCGAATCTTCTGCATCAAGCTGCGAGGCGGGGACCATGCTGGTATCATTTACGTGTACAACAAATGGATATGCGGGTGACGTTTGAACAGGTTCCGATTCTTGTGATGCGAAACGTGAGAGTGGCGTCAAGGGTGATGTTGGTGGACTGGCAGAAAATCGTGTGCGTGGAGTTGTTGGCAAAGTGCTTCGTGACGGCGGGGTGAGCATGGAGCACACTCTCTTGACCGTTATCCGTTCCAACGTACGGGTGTGCTGAACCACTGGTTCTTGCAGTGGCTCGGTCGGTCTGCGCTCCAAAGACCTGTGTTTCTTGGATCCCACCACACTCGGAGACGAACTGTTCAAGGTACCCTCCTTGTCATCCCAGTCTCTCTGCAGGCGCTTGAGTGCTCGAACCGGCGCAGGCTGCACTTGTCGAGGGACACGTGGCACGGGGACTATCGCGGGGAGGGTGTTCTCATACGCAAAATCTCTCACTTTGATACCCATAGACCCCAGAAACTCGGGTGAGGGTTGCTGTGAACGGGCTGTGGCACCAATTGAAGGCGCTTGCGAATACTCTTGTGAGAATATCATGTCTGGAAGAAACTTGAGGGCGACAAGGCAGACAAACTTGAGGCTTTGGACTAGCGACAATCAGACACATATCTCGACTCACGTTCACTGAAGGTTGCGAAGGAGATTCACACTCTATGTCATCATGGTCTTGGGAAAGGCTGGAGTGTGCGGGTGGAGCTTCGACGGTTCCCTCCGCCGACACGGAGATGTCTTGTGTGTGGAATTTAACGCTTGCGGCAGACTGAACGATGGCAGCAGAAGCTGAAGGAGAGGAACAGGCAGGTCGTGGTGCTAACATGAGTTGGGAATGGCTGGCTGGCCTGTGGCAGTGGGAATCTTATCGATCACACGTCCTATTATTATCACGTGACATGCCAGGTCATCCCACACTCGGCATTCACGTGCTCAGAGTCACTTCCATTCTACAGGACATGCTCAGAAGACTCTGGAAACCCATAGCCGCTACCACAGTTGTTATTGGTACCCCAACATACCTTTATTACCGATACAACAAGCCACAGACTTTTGAACTTCCCGTAAAAATACTCGGTGCCGATGGTGCGCCTGTCATGACCAGCAAGACATTTCCCCTGCTGCCACTCAGCGTTGTCGACCAGCGCCTTAACGCGACTGCAAAAACCGAAACCATCGTCCGCCCGGGGGGCATAACGTGGAAGTACAGTACGGCATCCGTCGCAGCCAATGATCCACTAGAAGATGCTCACGCCGAGGCTATTGTCGCTCGTGAAGCGTCGGACCCAAAGGGACCTGGAGACTGGTTATTCTTCGCTGTAATGGATGGTCACGGCGGCCCGCATACTTCCCGCCTTCTCTCGAATACACTGATCAATGCTATTGTATTGCAACTCTCCTCGCTCATACACGGATCTTCTGGTCCCATGTTCTCTAAGCCTGGTGTCCAAAACCCTCAAACCATCTCCTCCGCCATACAAAGTGCTTTCACCAAACTGGACGCAGAATTGATCAATGCGCCATTGAAGGTTCTCGCCAGCAACATGGACAAGGAGTCCTTGGTGAAGAAAATCATCCCCGACTTGAGCGATCATCCACTCGCGCTGCCTATGATGCTTCCGGCAGTATCTGGTATGTTAACCCGTGGCTTTCCTTAACTTCATGTCGTTTAAACCCACTTCAGGCAGTTGTGCATTGATGGCCGTCTTTGACACGGCCCAACGAGATTTGTATGTCGCATGTTCAGGGGACAGCAGAGCGGTCGCAGGTTTTTGGGAGGAGTCAGCGGATGGCACGGGTTCTTGGAGGGTCGAGGTACTGAGCGAGGACCAAACGGGCCGAAATCCGAACGAGTTGAAGAGGTATAGTATCCTTCACCCTGTTCGCTTCCACGCATCTAACCTCTGGATAGAATGCAGTCGGAACATCCCAAGGATGAGGCCGAAAACGTCATTCGTGCTGGGCGAGTTCTCGGGGGTCTTGAGCCCACAAGAGCATTCGGAGATGCCCGCTACAAGTGGCCGCGCGAAGTTCAGGATGTGTGAGTGCGATTATCTTCTTTTGCAATATCATTCGAGAGATGACCTTAAAAAGTTTGAGTCAGGCATTCATGGTCGGTAACAATCAACCATTGCGACCAGCTCCGGCATCGTTGAAAACACCGCCGTATGTTACTGCAACCCCGGTCGTTACTCACCGCAAGTTTTCTCTCGATGATGGCTCCTCGGATGCTCCGAAACGTCTTGGTTCCCGATTTGTCGTACTTGCCACCGATGGTCTATGGGACAAATTGAGCTCAGAAGAAGTGGTCGCTCTCGTGGGCGGGCATCTAAAAGGCCTCAGAGGAACAGTTTCCAAGGCCCAGCTTCAGACTCTGGTCCCTACCTCATCTGGATCGCCGACTGTCGAAGGCAAGGATAAGGTAAGGAGGAACACTGAGGGTTCGTGGTTTTTTCAGGATGACGAACTAAGCGTCCACCTAATCCGGAACGCGTTTGGTGGAGGCGACACATCTGCACTTCGGAAACTAATGAGCATACCTTCACCTTTTGCTCGCCGATATCGGGATGACACCACTGTTTCCGTGATCTGGTGGGATGAACAAGATAACAGTCCTAAGGTTGTCGAGTTCAAGGCGAAACTATAGAATCTTTTTTGTTACCCCCAATTATATAATGCAATCCGCATAATCTAACGCTTGCTCGCACGGTTGAGATGCAATGATTATCATAACATGTGCATGATACAGCAGGCAGCCCATGGCTATATAATCATTCTCTTACGCTTGCTACCGTACGTATGCTTTAGTCTGTGACGGAAGTCAGAATTCTGCAATGGGTTGTTCCCAAGTATTCTAGAGTAGGGGTTGATAGCACCACCACCGAACGAAGACTTTCTGTGCTGTTGCCCTTGGGGTGTATGTCTGGGAGAAGGTGTTTGCATGGGTGACCCCGTGCGGTGCCTAGAGTTGGACTTGTGATCGTCTTCATCCCCGAACAGTGATTTACGCTTCCTTTCATTCTTTGTGTGAGACGCGTAGAAACTGCTGGGATTCATCCCGCTAGAACGAAGGGTATCCGAGGATGGTGCAGGTATTTGGGCAGTGGAAGTATGATCTGAGGATAAGGGTGATTGTAGTGAATCAGTAGAAGGCGGAGGTGGAGGTGGAGGGGACGAGTCGAGGCCCGCAGTAGCCTTTGATTCTGATTGCATAGATTCCGATGATCTGTCAAGGCTATCATCTTCGTCATACCGTGCAAGACTCGCAAGGGCATTGCTTGGTCCGGTCGTTATGGCAGCTATCTTCTTTTTTAGATTGGTGGCCTGAGGATCGAGCGCGGGAGTCGTGGTGGCTGATTGATTAGCATCGATGATGTTGGGCATGGGTGAAGGGAGAAGAGGGCCGATGAAGGGGTGGTCGGCCTTGACACCAATATCTTCTTCATCTAGATCAACATCCTTCCGCTTCTTCATACCGCCAATGATGCTCTTGGCACTACCAACCACCTTACTTGGGTGACTAACAGCACCCTCGAGCGACTGTCCCCTATCGCGCATATAAAACAAAATGTATGCGTTCTTCATACCCACGGGGGGACTGTGATGGGGTGAGACTATGTCATCGTTCATTTCGTACCATCGTCCATCCGCTGCTTTGACGTGAGCAAAGTAGTGACCCGAATTTGGTCCACCTCCGGCGTGGCAGATGACACCGTATAGCGAGTAGGACGGCCCATGTTGGCCCTCGCTCATAACAGGTTGGAGCATCAAGCGTTCGTCATAGTGAACATGATGGCCGATCTTTCGGCCAAGTGGAGAGAAGCGTTTCAAATGTATCGTTAGCACAGCAGGGGCAGTGTGGACAGTGAAACACTTTTCCGCTACGACGGCTTTTTTGCACCTTGAACAAAATCCGTAAGCGACACACGCCACCACTGCTACCCAAGCCACTCACTTCTCGCATTTGTATTTGTCCGAGCCCCTTAGGTAATCTATAGCAACGAACTTCTTGAGCGCATCCTTCAAAGTTGACGAGCCGTATATGTCCAGACTTATGTCTAGCATACTGTCAAAAGTGTCACTGTTGTGATTGCATTCTCGGCATGTTACTCGGGAACGCAGTCGCCCGCCAAAAATCCTGTGCACCCATGTTGTCTCAGCCAAATTATGGTCAACTTTCCTGAACGGTTGGTAAGGAATTGCAACCAAAAAAAGGATAGGGAAAGCATACTGTGGATAACCAGCCAAGCACGACTTTTGCAATGCATCAATTGCGTAACGGAGGAATTCATGTGAATCCTCTTGTCGCCCTCTGCGCATATGTTTTGCGATGACTATCAGTGTCAGTTAGTATAGTCAACGCGGATAGGTAGAGACGTACATTGTAATTTGGATGTAACTTGGTATGGTGTAAATGAGTGGGTCTTGTGGTATGAGTCTAGCATCACCTGCCGAAGGTTACATGCCATACAAAATCCGTTCTTGACTCTGCCTGAATAGTGCCGAGGTAAAAATGCCATTCAAATGAACAACAAGCGGTAATACACGAACAGGGGTCTGTCTTGTTGTGCGCATGCAAAACACGGAGCAACGGTGGTGTATGGAGAAGGCATTGCAATGCACTGTTCAAAAAGCAAGTGTTTCCGGTGTTGTGGAGACCACTCCCAATATCATGACCTGATGGCCAAGTGAAGTCGAGTATACCGTTGTACAGAGAATGCTTTGCGTTCCGAGCTGTGAGCGGAGAACTCCTCGCATGCTGTTGGGTAGGTGGTGTTTTCGGTTGGTCCAAAGAAAGCTGCCATTTACATATGACGTTGAAAGGCATGGGCGACTTTTGAGTTGCTCACCTTGCTGGCTTTTGGTGTTCCATTGATGGGATCGTACTTTCCTTCGGCAGCGGCAAGAACGCCAGAAGATGATCCCTCTACGAACTCGATAGGAGGTGGAAGAAGACTGTTGAAAGCATCGATATCTTTGGACGGTTTGAGCTGCGCATGATCGTCGGACAGAAGCTGGGTAGAAAAAGGTGGGATAGGATACAAGGGTGATGCTAGCATGTTATATCCACCCGGACGAGATCTATGGAGGCAGCCGCTACGACTCTGGTGTCTTCCGAGAAGACAGATACAGCGAAGAAGAGCAGACAATCTTAGCGAACGCGGGGTAGTACCAGGTTGCTTGAGATCTTGAGAAACCGAAGGCGTTGTTTACACTTGTTACTACTGACGCGTCTAGTTGATTGATTATGTCCATGCAGTACAAACAGTAACGGGAAGTACTCTATATGCAATATAGTACTTCAAGTCCAAGTCCAAGTCCGTGAAGCTGGCATAACTATAATCCGATGTGGAGTCTCCAGCTGTAACTGGGTGATTAAGCATCTCAAGGGTAACTAGCGATTATGGTAGGCAAGTATTAAAAAGAGTGGACTAGGCTTCAGATAAGGGGAGTGCTATGCAAAGTGAAGCCCCAATGCTAGCGTGAATCACACAATAAGGTTGTCCAGAAGCGGTTCTTGCGATACATCATGTGCCAGCGACAGCGATACCACATCGTCGTTGAGGTTGGCGGTATACAGAGCTGAATACGTTGACGATGGAGATGACCATGATGACTGGGACCCATCACTCCCAGCTTCCAGGAATGGTTCGAGTGTTGGGAAGTTCAGAGGAGAGGCGACAAGAAGTGAATAGTCAAATGGTGCGGGCGATATACCGTCAAGACAAAGAGGGTTCCCCAAGTTGCTGGACATGTAGGGGTAAACATCGTGGGGAAGGTCTAACGGACCGACGTTCACGGTCTGATCAAGCATCGGGCCCGGGAACAACGTATCGTTGACGGGAAAACAGTCGGCCCGTCGACAGTCAAGTGGACCGTCATCCAACCATCCGTTATTGTCCGTAAGGTAACTTATATCGCCGCGATCGCCCAAAATATAGTATCCAGAAGCTTTCGAATAATTAGCGGATAGCTTAGAGCGTAATAGCGGCACTTACTATCATCGAAAAAAGAGGAGACGCTCCGAGACTCTGTTTTATGGTGGCTCTTGTTTTCCACAATAAGAGAAGCGGAGGTGCCTGGCACGGGGATCCCTCTTGCGCTACTCTGCAAAACCATGGCGTCTAGATCAAGTGACCTGGGATCAAGCCCGTGTTTTCGCAAATGTGCCATGAATGCGGAGCGCCGTTTGATCCTAGCGACACTCATGATTCCCGAAAACAGGATTTCAAGCGCCATACTAACCTTGTTCCACAGTCTGTGACAATACACTTATATGCGCCTTCATGTCTATGAGTCTCTTTCCTATGACGAGTGCGCGAAGAAGGGTCTCCGAAAGCCTTAGTGCAGGTGCCAATGCCACAGGTGTAAGGCTGAGCTTTGGTGCTAGCTCTCCGTTAGTATGACGTAGTAGTAGTCATTTTTACGTACTGGACATTCCGGTGTGTTTTGAGGCCCGAAAACTGTGCAAAGCCCTTTCCGCAAGTTTCGCAGATGTGTGGCCTGAAAGACATGTTAGCCGGCGGCATTTCGGCATTTTAGTGCAACCTACTTGATGCCAGCATGTATCGCCTTGTGTCGAGTAAGATCACCCTTCCGCTTGAATGACTTAGAACAAGTTGTACAGCTCCACTGTCAACAAATAGAAAAATGTTAGCCAACGTCTTAGTTAAAGTGTGCCAGCCTGGGGAACACTCACGAGCGACATAATCAAATGAGTCAAAATTTGAGGGGTATAGACGAAGTCCCGCAACGTCAATTAAGGGATATAAAGGGGGAATAATGAAGGACTTCTCCCCAGAGCTGAGCGCTTAAATGTCGCAAAGGCCACCCGATCGGACCAACTACATGAAGTCCTTCATGGATGCGTAAACGTGATTGGTACCCATTGTTCCGAGATCCAACCGACACGGGGACTCTTGAGATTGTACAGGAGCCGTCGAGAAATCCCGGTGCGTCTAACAGCGAGAACAAAAGTTAGTCACGGTAGTGCCCAGGGGAACAATAAAAGGCATTGTATATGGCAGACGTTCGGTCATCTCATATCTCCGCGAACAACACAGGATGTCTCACCTCGATCACCGTACAAGGGATTTGGGGTTTGTGAATCGCAACATTGGAACAGCCACACTCAGACAAGATCGTAGTGCATATGAGATTGGCCGGCTGTTTTATCCTCTATAAGCAGCGAACTCTGGAAAATCAAGGTACGTCACTCTATCGTCTAATTGTTGGGAATTAACCCCCACTAGTAGGAATTGCGGCAGGAAGGTAAGTTAATGGACTCCCAAACCTTGCCCATATATACACTTTGTAACCCTCTCTTCCATCCAGGGTGCAATCGCCAAAAAATCACGCCATGTGAATGTCGCAAATTGGGCGTGATTGATGTCACTAAATAATTCCATTCCTTGGAGCCCATGAGCAGTGAGCTCGTGAGGCTCGGACGGGTGCAGTTGTACCGTGACCCTGCAGGAAAAATCGGTGGAGAATAAAAACCAGAGGATGTGTGACATACATTAGCCCTCCAACCCATTGCATGCCTTCTTCGGGTATAGCATCAGGATGCCACCTTTGGTCACCCCCGCCAGGAGTGTACATTGGATAATTGCTGTGAGTATGTGAAGGCGTTGGATATGAGAGGCGGCGGTAAACAGTATTGTAATGCTTTGACACTGTTCCAGATACCGGTCGGGTTCGAGGTCACAACACAAAGACGTACCAGATACTCTCGAATCGGACGTACCTTCATCATCCGAGGTAACAGTAGTACTGTGGGGCTCAAGTCCAGGTGGATACAAAAATGCGTAAGCGTTGCGGTTTATCGTATGTGTGCTAGGACGGTTTACAACACCCAGTGCAAGGATGCGGACATCCATTAACTGAAGGACGACCTGAAATGGGAGCTATTAGCTGATCAAGGGCAACGAAGGTGTCAGCTGACTCTTATTTGAGTTGGCAGGTGAGCAAGGTTGTTTTGAAGTCTATCTAGGGTGAGCGGAGCGAAGTACCGCAAACTGATGCACGCTGACTTCATTTCGTGAAATATCGCAAGAGGATTGAAGCTTCGGGAGGCAGCCTCGAGCTCATTCACGGACCCATTTCGGCTGACGACAATGTACCTGGAGAAAGTCTGAGAGTTGGGACTTGAGATGGATTAATAGGACTATTACTTAGTCCAAGATTCATCCGAAGTGCAGGAAGATCGACTTCTGTGCCATACGCGATAAAGCACTCTGGAGAGATTCATAAGATGGGAGGAACACCAGTCACATCAATTGAAAGAACACCAACTTCATGAAAGTTTCTCTCCACGAATTATCCTTCTTCCATTTAGTCCACCCAGGCAGGAACCTTCTGCGAAAACATTCTTCCCAGTCTGACGACCTCAGATTGGGCAATGTGCTATCAAACAACAGAAAACTTGATGGTGCGAAAGCGAGAATTTCGATCCAATTCCGTCGTGGCACGATTGAACGGACGCTAAGGTGGAACAACGACTTCTCGTAAACACATTGCTGAAGGCTGCGCGAGATAGGATGCCTCCATGGATTTAGGGAAGCGTCAGCAGTAACACCCCGGAGCCTTCGTGACAGACAAGAGACCACGACAAGAGAGTCGAGGTCAAGTTCGGAGAAAATATCCGCCAGGAGTTCAACTGGCAACGTCTGCAGCGTGATAGATTGTGCTCCATGGACGAGTCCGACATCCCCAACCGCCGATGAACGCTGGTTTGTCATCGACATATGCCAGGGGTTTGTTCTGATGGACACTGTGTGTGTGAGCGTGGGACCTTTTTGCTGTCACTCATCCGCTGTCAGCTAAGTTAGCAGCCTCTCCGGTCTGCCAGGCAGAGCGAGTTCAACCATGACGAGTTTGCTGTAATCCACGTAGATACTAGCTATATATGACTATAAGAATTGACTCAATCCATCTATAGATGTCAAGCATATTAGCAGCAGACTGCTAAATACAAAAACAATTATTGGAACAAAACAACCGGATGATAGACGGGTAGACAGTCAAGGAATTCCAAGGCTATCTCTGAGGGTAGTTTGCCAGCTCGAGACACGCCCAACGGCTTTTGATAACTGAAACTGACAGCAAAGCACCGACCACATTGCTAACAGGTTCGTACAGGTACTAGACACGCATGGTTGCCTCTCCAGAAGCTGCGTCAAATATTCCGTTACATTGAGCTGACGCACATCCGAGCTCTGTGGTAGATTGCCAAATCATCTGCGTGAAACCGGTGAATGTCGATTAGCGAGATCGAAAATCCCTGGTGAGTATACGAGGATGTATGAGAAGCATAGACAGACATTGACGAGTGCCTGGCTGCAAGAATGAAGGGTTAGTTTGCTGATCATGATGGGCGGGAGTGCAGTAATCAAGTGGAATGCAAGCATGCGATGGACAGAGGATGGACAAGAGGAGACTATGTATGCCCAAGTGATGGTGGATCGGCGCGGGAGGAAAAGACCGAGATTTCGTGGAACCGACAAATAGGACCGAGAAAAAAATTAACATGCGAGGCTTCCAGCTGTAGCTCCATTTGAAATAGTGGACGATCCGAGGAGACCTGCATCTGGATACTGAGACATTGTAGATGTGTTCGGCAATCATTAACAACTCAGGCCCAGGGCAAAGGCTATGTACCGCAGACCAATATTCAACGTTCAACAACCTACCAAAAAAGGACTTGACGTCACAGGCACAATCGACGGAACTCGCATTAGATCCTGCTTGACATGACCTCTGATGAACGTTGGCCACGAGTTTACGCATACCCTTTCTATGGACCAAAGGAGCCTATGCGAAACGACAATGGCAGTGTGAAGAGCATTCCCAGACTGATGGATATAGTAGAGTTTTCAGGCAGTGCACCTGATAAAATTATGCATTACTCAAAAAGTAACTGGAAGAGAGGTCATGGTTTATGGATAACACGTATGTTGTGCTCTCGTTTGAAAGCCTCAAACTCTTGTTCTTTCGATTTGATCTGCTCCGTCAGTGTGGTGATCACCTTTTTTATCTGAGCAATGTGTTAGATTGGGTGAAAGCGAACGGGATAGCGGGGGCTCACTCCATCGCGGTTCGTTTGCAATGCCGGCACGACGTCCTTGACAGTGCGTTCGACGAGCACACCGCCGATCAAACGAAAACATTTGCGATCAGGTTCCTCTCCCAGAGCTTCATCTAAAGTCGAAAGAACCAACCTGACTCTAAACTCGATCATAATCTTGTCACAGTAACCAAAGCACCTACGTATGCTCCTCAGCTTCCTGCTCGAGCTCGCCGATCTTGCCGGCAAGTGTTTGCAAGTCGTTTTGGAAGCGAGAATACGTTTGTTGTATCTCTGTCTAGTTTGTCATGATGAGGCAACGAAAAGAAAAAAAAGTAGTAGTCGTTCGCACCCTGGTCTGAAAGGGGTTGCGCCTTTGCTTTTGCTTTGGACATGGACATGATGAACTAGCAACGAGATGCACGAGAGCTAATTGGCGCTGAGAAATCACTAAGGGTCACGACAGCGTGACGTCGTGTCACATCCGAGTTCCTTGGTTCTGGTCCACCGTCGTCGACAGTATGTCGCTTGCCCGCCCACGTCTTGGTGTCGGGCTCTCGCACCGTTTGCTGGTCCAGCAGCGCTCTACTGCGCTCCGTTCCCCATTAATTACTTACCGGAGCATTTCTTCATCCCGTTGCTCTCACGCCGCACCTCTCGATAGACATGGCAGTTTGGAGGGTCCAGTCAGAATTAGGTCGCCTGCCGCTACAGGTACATTAACTGCCCAGGACGAGCCGGACAAGCACACAGACTCATACAAGGATGGCCCAAGTGCTATTGACAAGGCAGTCCACCTTTTCTTCTTCACCGAAATCCTCCGAGGTCGGTTGTTGGTTGAAGGGCGTGAGCAGTGTTATTAATGTTAATGTTTCATAGGAATGTGGATTGTCATGGAGAACTTTTTCAGGCCTCCTTACACCATTATGTACCCGTATGAGAAAGGTCCGTTGTCTCCCCGCTTCCGTGGTGAACACGCCCTGCGGAGGTACCCGAGCGGTGAGGAGCGCTGCATCGGTATGACACCCCAAATGCGCAGTATGTTCGACTCATGTTTGCTTCCAGCTTGCAAGCTCTGTGAAGCAATATGTCCTGCCCAAGCAATCACTATTGAAAGCGAGGCGCGTCAAGATGGGTCACGGCGGACAACTAAATACGGCAAGACTGCTTCAGATTCCCACTGACCACAAACCTGACATCATTGTTTAAATTAGACATTGATATGACAAAGTGCATTTATTGTGGTTTCTGTCAAGAGGCTTGTCCGGTTGACGCCATCGTCGAAAGTAGGCTTCTTGTGTTTTATGCTATACTCGGGTGACACACCTTTTCCCCAGCGCAAAATCAGGAGTTTTCGACGGAGACTCGCGAGGAGCTTTTATACAACAAAGCAAAACTGCTAGCGAACGGTGACAGGGTCGAAGCGGAGATTGCAGCAAATCTTCATTGTGAGTCATTCGCCCGACTCCGAGGATGTAACCAGTTGAATTCTTTTGGCAGCGGACCATGTGTACCGGTGAGGGGAAAGGGATTGATGACGTGGTTGAACTATTCCACCAGGTCATGTAATTACCATCCCATCGATATCCGATTTGAACACAAGCTCAGAGCCGTGATCTTCGTTTGATCTCTCTCTGGCACTTACTCAAGTAGAATAAATCAATGGTCTGCAGGCTGACTGTAGTTCTCGCTGAAATCTTTCGGATAGCCTGCCGAATGTAGTTGGCTTGCGGATCCATATGGTACCCAGAACGTGTATTCTAGGACTGATCCAAAATGTTATGGCCAGCCATCTTGCGGTGGAGCGATCACACGACCCGCACGTATACGAAGATGCCCAAGCATGGGCAATAACATATTAGTCAGTGGATCTCATCGGCGGTGGAACCCCTGCCAGCTGGCACAGTCTGAATCCTAATGGAATGCAATACCTCTTAGTATGGGTGAAAGCACCCGCTGGAGAGCTCCATCGTACAATGTCGTCTCACCAAACACGGTCTTCCCGGGTGTCTGCCACTGGGAATGGCAACCACAATCAGGCCACCTGTCAGCCAAGGTGAGCCATCGCTATTGTCTTTGGTTCCCACTCATCGGAGATATAGTCCATGCCACTCTGCATTCCGTCACGCGGTTAGTGTTGCATCTGGTATCACACCTCTGGGATTTTATTCAGCATGCCGAGGCTACAGGTTTCGGAAAATCAGAAGCCAGTTTGCGCACCTCTAGCGATTGACCGACCCGCGGACCTGGCGAGTGCGCCGTACGTCATGCCCATGGCTCGGCGGCTTCTCGCGGAGGCGCATCAGACAATGTTCCCCGAGCCAGGGCAACTTGATCGCAGTGCCACCGTTATGGACATGATCCTAGACCACCGCCTTCTGATCAGCGTGGCAGCTCTGCCCGCGGACGGACATCATCGCTTTATTGTTCCGCGGAACTGCGCGCTTAGATGTCGGGCAGACGTTGATGCGTATTGGGCACAGGAAAAAGAGAGGGGAAAGTTTGTAAGCCCGGCGATGAGCAAGAATATCGAGCCGCCAGTATCAGTGGAGCGTTCTACAATGGCATGGCCACCGAACCTCGACGGGAATGACGTGTGGGATTGTGCGTCATGATTCTTACTTTGGAGACAGGAGCGGCCTGTCGAACTCTTTCAGATTACTTGGTTTGTAGATCTTACCCGTCATATTTCCCGAGGTCACCCTGTATGGTTTGGTTGGCCAACAGGAGCTAATTTTAGAGATTTGCGGTGTATACCAGGCGCGCTGCGGGAGATTTACACTTTTATGTTGATCCGTTGGCATGAGATGTCACTCGCGAATCCACAGACAACCATAAGTTATGATATTACCCAAAACAACGACCGACATAAACACGCGCCAGTATTGACAATGAAATAATGACTGCAAGCACTTTAGCACAAGAAATTCTATATGGGAGTCTGCGCGGAGTACATTCACCGAACCCCTAATCATCGGAGTGTCCTTCCTCTGGTTCGTCGTGCCCGCCATAGCCTTGGGTAGATGACGCTATACCTTCCTGATGGAGTCTCTTCGAGCTTCTATCATCTGTCCGATGGCTTCCTCCATACCTCAAGGAACTATCTCCTCCGCCTCCTGAGCTGTCCCCTGGGGCTGAAACAACGTCATCCTCCCCGTCTATATCCATGTCGTTACGAGAGCGCTTTCTCGAGGATTCCAAAGGAGGACGGTGCTGTTCAGGTGGTACGTATGATCCACCACGGTCGCGATCACGATTGTGTACACGACCATCTTCGTGAACAAAATCAATATCCTCATTCGGTGCTTGGGGTTGATTTATGCCCCGGGGTGCATAGGGTCTCTGGCGCTCCCGATCATAGTATTGCGAGTGTGCGTCGGATCGTGTTTGCACCTCAGCAGAGCCGGAACCAGACCCGGGGGTATCAGACCGAGACGAGCGACCGTACACGCCTGGACCAATGGGCTCGCGAAGATACATTTGGTCCTCCCGCAGTCGATAAGAAGAATGATCCTGATAATCCCTGTCTAGCCTTGACCTCAAATGCGGAGGAGGCGAGTTACGGACTGGTGCGGAATTTGTGTAGTCACGTGGAGCGTCACGATCGTAATCATGTTCGCGTGGACGCGGCCAGTTATGCTCCCTCTCGAGGTCACGCTCATGTTCAAAGTCTGGGTGACTAATGTTCGCAGCAGGTCCGACACGTTGGTGATTGTGAACACGTGTGGTTGATCCGCGAGCACTGGTAGGTGACATGATGATTGAGTGGGGTGACGCATGCGCCATCGGATGTCGCCCGTGCGGATAGGGATCGCCAGTATGGTTGCTTCGTTCGTGAGTATCGTACCTTCTGGAACGTTCTCTCTCATGGCCGAGAGGGGGACTTGGCATTCCCTGTCTAGAGATTACGAGATCGGCAGGATACTGCTGTGGGTGAGGGATTGCTCCTTGGTGGTACCCCTGCGGCGGACCCTGACCTCGGGAATGCGACGAGGAGTGGGGACGGGAGCGGGAATCAGATCCGTTGCTGTGCGAGTGAAGATGGGACGTGTGAGGTTGGGATTGCGCGTGGCTCCGCGGATGCTCGAGGTGTTGCACCGGAGTCAACTGTGAAAGGGGTGGAAGTTGGCGGGAGTCATGACCTGAGACGGAACCGCGCCGCGACATATGCGCGGCAGACACTACATGAGAAAGCACTCCTGGGCCAATGGGTCCATCCGATACTTGAACTGGGCGCCCGTCTGGACCAGAAATCACGCGGATACTGCCAGATGGATGGACATAATCCGGTGTATTGGAGTCATTGATGTCCGTGTTACGAGGATCGCGGTGCTGGCCGGGCCCTGGTTTTTGCTGTGCGTGTTGGGGTGGCACCCCAGGACCAGCATGCATGGGAGGAAGGGAAGCGTGACCGTGAAGATCTGGCGAAGGAGGCACGGTGGACAGTCGCTCATACAACACACTGATGTCACATAAGATGGGGAGTAGATGGTATTTAAAGATATGCTTACGCTCTTTCCAGTTTCATTCGCTGAATGGATTTTTTGGCCACAAGGACCTTGAACTGGAGCTTGTCATTGTCCTGCGAAAGGATATGATCAAGACAGAGCGGACACAGGGAGAAGTATAACGCACCATCTCGATTTCCTTTACTTTTCGTTTCAACTCCTTGTATTTTGCCTGATATTTTTCATCTTCGACGCCAGCGGCAATACCTGTAGCGTATGCCTTGTTTCTTTGTCTTGCGGAAGGAGCAACGGAGGGAGGCTGGACGAACATCTGGGAGTTGGGGGGAGCGGAAGGACCTGGGGATTGGTTGTGGGACATGATGGCGGTGCTTTGGACGGCGTCAAAGGAGAGTGAGACGCTGAGTTGGCATTTGGCTATTTATTACTCATTGAAACCTTTGCTGGCGTTGAGTCCCGAATCAGGGCAGCCGCTAATTTTCTGACCACGTATCTCGTAGCTCGCGGCTCGTCGTAATGAACACGCGGAGCCGTGTCCCGCATGTCGCGCTCAAATACGAAAATCAAAGGCTCTCTATATCATACTATCATAGCTTTTGTTCGGTGTGTGGACCCGTTTTCGTTCTCGGGCGTTGATGCAAACGTGCGCTCGCGCTGCGCATGGGGCACAGTGTGACGGCATTCAAGGGTGCCATTTGTAAGAACAATAACCACAGGAACTGTCCAGGACCATAAGATCGCATCGGAACAAGCCGCCATCGAATCTGTCAATTTTTTTTTGTTCCAGAGAGTAGTGGAGTTGTGTGGCAACACGTGGATTTAGGGCTGGTTTTGACATTGCCTTGGCCAAATTACCATCAGCACCGTCTGACATCCACCACTACTCGTCAGCTGTTTCACCATAACGAGTGAGTAGCGAGCTTGTTTGCAGCGAATGGAATGCTGAGCCTGTTATCGGTGCCTCAGTGTCGATACCCTACCGGCAGTACGTCGACAATTTACATGCAATTCAACAAAATTGACCGCTGCGCCGCCTCCATAGGGATATGCCCCCTCCGGGGGGTTTTGAGGCCGTAAGGTACAAACGCAACCTTCCCTTTCGTGGACCTAGTGGTCTGGCCATCCTAGGTGCCGTGACGGCCGTGTGTGCATACGGGTTCTATCGTGTTGGAAAGGGAAACTTAGAAAGGAGGTGAGTTTATTCGCAAATAGCGCATACGGGTCCGCTGGCTGTAAAACGTGCATTCTCATGGTGCGCTCATCGCAAAACGTGTCTCCCTCGGCGGAGGATCCGGCCGACCTCTTATCAACGATGTGGCCTGATTCGGGCCGTGCCAGAAAAAGCGCATTTTTCTCAGATATGGACCCTGACGATTCGTTTACCCCTCTAGGGAATTACAGAGGGAGAAAGTTTGGTCACGCATCCATCTTGTCCCGCTTCTCCTTGCCGAAGGGGATCGGGACGCGTACCGTAGACAGGAAGCGATGCTGGAGCGTGAAAGGGTGATCATGAAGGATGTGAAGGACTGGGAGGTGGGTGGTTTTTCTTCCCGTTTGAGCGACGCGCATCGCTCAGAGAAACTGATTTTCTGCATGATGGCTTTCCGTTTTCAGCCGGGGAAGAGCGTCTACAATGGACCACGATATCGGTCGGTGGAATCCATTGTGATTCTATGATTGGTAGACCCTTGCTCGATGGGGCGCGATTCGCTGGCTACTAAATGCAGTTACTGTTTGAGAAATAAACATATGGTACAAAGAGGCCACAGCCCTGCAACTTCCCATGCTGAGTCTGCGGAGAGGGACCTAACGCGGATTAATTGCGCCGGTGGCGGGTGGCGAGGTACAATAGGGCCCGTCGTCTTGGGTCGTAGTTGCTCTTTTAGTATTACCTTAGGGCCGGTCGCGCGTATGTCTTTCTGCCACTAGCACTGCCATGGCCAACGTCGACGTCTGTTGAGCTCACCCCGAGCCCCGGTTGCGACGCCGCTCACTAAGTGGTTGCTTACAAGAACAGGTACGTATTGAACCAGTTCGATCGCATGGACACGTATCCATGCTTACTGAGCAGGACTGAGAACGTGTGGGTCCCAGCGCGCGTAAGTCTCGCAGTGATATTATTGGAGGGCCTGATATAGCCATGTCAACCCGACAGATTTGCGATATTCGACCAATTGTAGACGCGCAGGCGTTCAACGTTCAAGAACCAAACTACTGAATCAAGACGAGTCAGGCTGGCACATGATGACCAGTTTGGCAGCCGGGTACAGGATTCGAGGGCCGTTGTTATCCAGCCGAACCCCTCTCGTCTTTGCCCGATTTCACGTATACAGCTCCTTGAATACCGCTGACACCTCTCCTGATTCGCTCTCTAATCATCCACCGGCTCCGACGACTATTAAAGCCAAGCTCCCGCCATACCTTACTCCTCCGTCCATCCCTCGTACAATGCCACTCTCCCCTTATCCTCGTCGCACCCACCGTCCGACTCCCGTCGTTGACGTTCCCATGAAGGACGCGTCTCCCTTTACCAACTTTGTCGACACTTCCCCGTACGATCTCGTCTCCCCAGCCGACACTGACCAGATGATCTTTGGCCCCCTCGAGCTCGATGATCCCTCCCTCCTCTCCCCTTCCTGGGATCCCTCCCGCGACCTCGCCTACAATCAGCCCATCTCCCCCATCCTCTCTGACAATCCCGCCTCACCACGTCGCGCCTCCGACTTCGATGTCCCAGACGCGTCTCCAAGCAGCACCTTCTATGACTCCCACTCCTTTGGCGGCTTCGACGAGCCCATGTTCGATCTCGATGACTCCAATCTTTCCCAGTGGCTAACTGACTCCCACGCTTCTCCCTTGGATCCATCTTCGTCTTCCCCCATCCCCATACGCGGTACACAATCAGACCCACAATCGCCTCCCCCCTTCATCCCGTACGGCAGCAATGCGTTCCCTCAGAATGCTTCCTTCTTCCCTTCTGATTTCGCTGCCCTATATCCTCTCCCTCGATCGCTATCGCCAACAGAAACTGATGGCTACCTCAGCTCTCCTGGTCTCGGTGTGGCCTCAATATCTCCTGCCGAGACTTCGCTGAGACCACCCGCGTGGGCATCGCAGCTGTGGGATTCCTCTCATTATGCATCCTCCACCACCTCCGGCCCCCGCTCGCCCCTATCCGAGAACCCTTACACAGCCAAGGGCCAACGATTCCAACCGAGGAGGGATGCCAATCCCCTGGGTCTGATGTTCCAATCATCGAGCGCTCCGTCTCCTAACGTTGCTACGCTGACACGGGCTTACACCCGTCGTGCAGAGTCAGTTTCTGTTAGTGATGATCGTGACGCCACCGTACGACGAAGAAAGAAGTCGCCACCAGATGAGCTCCCCAAGGACTCGAAATCACCCGAATCGCGTACGTGTATGTCTAGATCATATCCGTCTCTTCTGTGACTGTCGTCATGCTAATTACCAACTTCATTATCTCCGACTCAGCTCCTCTCAAATCTCTCCTGAAGCCGCCCAAATTAGCACCATCTGCTTGGCAGCTTTACTTCACAGATTGGATCCAGCGCCACCAGGCAACGAGTACAAGAAAACTTAATGTTGCACAGGCTGCCAAGGAAGCCGGTCAGGAGTACGCGGACCTGACCGCGGAAGAAAAGGAGGCATGTGCTGCGCCAGTGTTCCTTGATAACTATGGCTGATTAGAGCTTCCATGATTAGCCATACAAGCAACGATCGCTTCTTCTCAAACAGACACGCGAGCGCGAGAATGCTGCTTACATGCGGACTTTGACGCCTGAAGATATCAAGCGAGAGAACGCTTTCCGGACGGCACAACGGAAGGCGGGTCGATCTCGGAAGAGCAATCTCAAGGACCCCAATGCTCCCAAGAAGCCGTTGAGCGCATACTTCATGTTCCTGCAGCGGATTCGTTCGGATCCCTTGCTAGTAATGGAAATTTTTGGCGATGAGCAGGAGACCACCAAGCAAAGCGTCTTAGCTGCTGCAAAGTGGCGATCGATGACTGATGACGAGCGCAAGGTTCGTCGATCGTTATGATTGCGACATGAAGTACTCATCTGTCTTTTAACTAGCCGTTCCTAGCTCAAGCGGAGCAGGAGAAAATCGAGTACGAGGCAGCGCGAAGACTCTACGAAGAAGGCACGACCGGCCTTGGTGTCGGAACTAGCATCAACTTCAGCATTCTTCCTGGATCCCCGTGCGAGAGCCCATTCCGCGCCCTTCGTGCGATCAAATCAGAGGCGTTTAGCTCCGAGAGCGAAAGCGATGGAGTAGGCCCCGATGACGGTGCAAACAGATATACCCGACTATGATTTTACTTTCTGCACTTGATCAGTAGAGGCTGTTGTGCTTCGTTCTTCACCACATATGCTCATCCGTTCATTCGTTCACGACACTGGACTTGATCACGACGGTTCCCTCGGGCTGCCACTGTATTGTTAGAACACCCCTTTATTTTACTTGTTGATATACTTCGTGACTCGTTTAGCGACAAAGTACACGAACTTGTTACATTACTGGGATAATAGTTACGATGACGGATAAGCAACCATTTTCTGATGAGGAGCGCCGTCTTCATCAAACTCATCCCCCTGTTCGCGGAGAATGAGTACATATCGATAGCATGGGAAGTAGAGATATCACCTCAGGTTGGTAACCATACCTTGGGGGACGATTCAGCTCACGATATGGGGATGTGACACGGAGCAGACCTGACATACTTGGCATAGAACCCTTTAACAGGCAACTGCGAGTGGCAGACGACTTGGGCAACTTGCAATCCAGACCGTATCGCGTCGTCTTTCACCCATCGATGTAACGCAAGCACGAGATCACGCCCAAAGTGATATTTCCGATACGGCTTGAGAACAGCCAGACGGCTGAGCTTGTAATAATTTTCCCCCTCCGCTCTGTAGGCCCGGATTGTCCCAATTGGTGTCAGGGAAGGCGCTAGCCGGAGCAAGAAATGGGTTGCTATCGGATCATGCCTGAGATATATTGATTATTGGAATGGATGATAAGAAATGCAGCAGGGGATTCGAAAGACAACGACGTACTCGTCGACCTCTACGTCGAGCGAAAACTGCTGCTCGTGTACGAAAACGTCGATCCTCACATTGATGCACTGATCGAGCAGCAGCAGTCTGTCTTGGTGGCCGGGTGGAGGGATGACGATGATTTCATGAGCGGGCAAAGTCCCCGAAGACGTGTCAAGATTCGACATCTTGAGCGAAATGGAAAGATACGAGGTTGGATCAGGAAGGGAAAGCTTTATCGCACAGCACACTCGAACAGGGTTATACCAAAAGCATCTGTTGCCATACGGCGAGGATGATAGGAAGAGAGGGAGTCACATGGAACCATATCTGAATATTGCCTCGACCCGGGGATTCCGGTATGAGGTCGGGCTAGCGCGCCAAAGCGCTATCAATATCAGATCGTTCTAAATGCGATCAGTCGTCCACGTCGATGTCGTTGCACGGGGGTCACAGGTTGCATTCATCGGTGTCAAGTTGGCACACCGGAGATGAGGTGTGCGAGAATGGAATGGAAGACGGACATGCGATATGTACACGTGTTCGTGCCAATTTATATTGAAAATATTTATTTATTCGAATAACTTCATGTTATTACGTAATAACTAACACCCTACACCACACGGTCTAGCAAAATTGCAACCAACACGTCGGTAAGTCCATCGCTAGGTAGGTCTTGCTCTACATTTCGCTGTCACCAACGTTTTCATACTGGCGCCAGGACAGTCCCTCGGCCTGTGCTCATGGTCGAGCCTTTGGCGGCTGCCATAAAATCAAGACCGTCAGCTGCACGTCTCCTCGCGCTGGCTCTCACATCTATGGCACGGCCTGCGAGGCGTCCATTTCCCAATGACTTCTTCTCACCCCTGCCGCGACAATCCAAGGGAAAGGAAAAGGCCGTCGAGCCCCCCTCCATCGAGTGTAATCAATGTTGGCTTCCGTCTTCGGACCCAATGTCTAGCTCATCTTGCGTCGCTCGACATTCACCATGGTGTCCAAGTACTCCTTTTGCTTCATATCGTGGCGTTAGGGTTGACGTTCTTGTTTCCAGTTCGAAATCGACTCTTCATGTTGGATCAAGTCATTCCGCGTCGATCTCAACCCCTTTCCCATCCTTCTCAGCGGTGTACACGGCGCCATTCTTCATCTGCCGCACGCATCCTCTCCTCTCAGACGCGTTTGCCACAAACTGTCCGTCCCACGCATGAACCAGAAGAACCCGTAGACAATCTCCGTTCCCTTTTGACTGCGCGTACTCCGTTCGATCCCGAGTACGCTTGGCACCTTTATATGGCATCAGTCCAGGCGGATGCAAGCAACCCAACACTTACCCCAAGAGAGCATCTACGGTTCATTCAACGCCTTCTCAACGCATTCGAGCTTTACGGCGATGCTCCACCCGACTTGCCGATGTTGTATACCTGGGGAACACGTCTGGAACCTGTTTTACGCGATTTGAAATCACATTTGGATGACGCTTCCCCCGAGATCATACCTCTCAAGTGTTTCACTGCCCAGGTGCATGCGTGGTTGAGAGATGTGGAACAAGCGTCCCACTTGATTCGGGAAATTCGAGGATCTAGGCTCAGCCACGCCGATAGGTGCACTCTCCTGTGTGTCTACCGAAATATTTTGGTTCTTTTGCGCCATAGGCAAGGTGCATCGTGCGCACTCGACCTGCTGATTCAAGAGTGGAAGTTTTTGGGCCCCCTGTGTCACACTCGAACCATCACCCTCCCACAGGCTGCGTCGTTCCGCAAGGCAATTCACAATCTACTTGCAGACATCTCCGATGGGGCTAGTCTGTTGCACTCACGCTCGCAGTCAGCCCAAGACGATCGATTGCACATGGGCGAGTTGCTTTTGGAGACGTATTGTGCCAAGAAGTTACTTCACCAGGCTCATGCCCTCGTACTCGAAATGGGCAGACAGCAGCTCCCGGTCCAATTCCATCTCCAGGCCAAGTTGACTCGACTACTTGCACAGCAAGACCGGTTTACTCTCGCGCACGAAATATTCGCATCCATGGGACCTTCGATCGACCCCCGATTGTATTATTCGACTGGACTCCATCTATATGCGCGTCGTGGCGACGTGGACCGTGCAGAGCTCTTCTTCAGCAAGCACAACGACAACAACTGGTCTTTACCTGTCGCACGGTGTATGTTGATGCATGCGTATGCGGTTGCGGGTAGAGCGGATACGGTGGTTGAACTCTTTCACAAGTTCTTCCCAACAACTCCGGAAGGCGGCAACTTTCTTACTGAACGTCCAGGAATCATACACTACACTACCGTCATCCTTGCCCATGCAGAACTGGCCAACTCTGATGGTATCGACTTCTGGTTGGAGAAGATGCTAGAAGCTGGTTGTCGTCCAGATGGTCACGTCTATAGCATCATCCTCCAAAGCTTTGCGAGGCAAGGCGATGTGGACTCGGTGGCTGCCATTTTTGATCAGATGCGTAAGGCCGAAATCAAGCCTGATCGCGTTCACTACACCAGTGTCATTACCCTTCTTGCTCGAAGGAAAGATGCCGTGGCAGCAGAAGCATTTTACTTGCAAGCTTTACATGAAGGTATCACTCCCGATCGCAAGATGATTACATCTCTCATGAATGCTCACGTGGAAGCCGGGTCATGGGAAGGCGTTGTCCGTATCTTTGACTACCTCCGGCAATCGTCGCACTTTCGTTGTGATCTATCCATCGAGGTCTACAACACACTCCTCAAGGCTTACGTTCTTATCGGTACACCGTTTCGCGTCGTGCTCTCCATGTTTCGCAACCTCGTGCAGGTTGGCGTGCGTCCTGACCGTTACACATACGCCTTGGTCATTCAATCTGCTTGCGACGCTGGGAAGATGAACGTTGCCGAGGAACTATTTACGGAGATGGGAGAGAAAGCAAAGTCTTGGGGACCACTTCCCCATTTCGACGCATATATGCTGACCATCATCATGGCCGGTTACGTACGACAACGATCTAAACCTCAAGCAAAGGCCTGCTACGAGGATATGCAACGTCGCGGGATTAGGCCTAGCTCTGTCACCTACAAGCAGGTCCTCCAAGCGTACGCAAACGATCGGACGGAAACAAGCTTGAAGCTTGCGGAGTCGTTTTTGAGACGGATCATGGATGCAGACGCGTCTGACCCTAGCTGGATCGGTTCCGAGTCTCGCCCATCTGCTCTTGGGAATCTCTACAGCCCACTCATGCTAGTGTATGCGAGGAAGCAGAAGCCCGAGGAAGTGAGACGGCTGTTCAATGGGATGTTGGAAGCTGGTGGCGGATCGTCCTTGGAGTCTCTCACAATCATTTTGGACGTCCATCGCCGCACAAATAACATTGACGTCGTTCGCCAGCTATGGCCTCAAATCTGGGAACTCGCGTTACGACTGTCTTGTGCCAATATGTTCTTCGAGGGAGACAACTCCACCTCCACTCCCATACTCAGGCGACGTTCGAATCTGTTGTGCATGCCACTATCTATCTACATCGATGCCTTGTCTGTGGCAGGCGAACATCGTGCGGTGTTGGACGCTTGGACTAGGGCAAAGGCGGAGGGATTTAGTTTCGATGCACATAACTGGAATCATTTGGCGGTTGCTTTAGTGCGAGCGGGCGAACTGGACCGCGCCTTTGAGGTCCTCGAGCGAGTCCTCATCCCATATTCGCGCAAGGGCCCCACTGTCAGGAACCCATCCCCCGAGTCACCGTTGGTGTTTGACGTGATGGCCCTTGATGTGGACACACCTGCCTCGGACGCACCTATGCACCGGAAGACACGGAGGGCAAAGGCGGTTAAAACTGCGACAAAGATAGTAGGGTCTAGGCTAGAGAGCTCGACCGATTTCGCGCATCCCCTACATATCCTACGTCAAGTCATCCCTGGTTTGTCCATGTGGCGTCCACATGCTGTCACGCTCCATGTCTTGTCCAAAGTTCTCGGCCATTTGCAAAGAGGCCGCCTAGTACAGCCCATGCGGGCTGCCAACACGCCACCGGCCACACTACATAATCACGCAGACTCGCAAAGCCAAGAGATCGCGAGTGCCACACTTCAGCGCGTCTATCGTAACTACCCGGAAGCTGTCCGCGCAGTCCTCCTCTTCGAGAGAAGACAGGCTCGGCGAGAAGCAGTGCAGCGGGCGCCGAAGCAGTGGATTCAAGTCAAGCAGGAGTAGTGGATACATAGGAAATGGAGAAATTATCGGGCTGCATGGGTAACAAATGATTGGCAGGGAAGCAAGTCAAAAAAGTCCATTGGCTCCAATCTAGATCATGTGTCATCCGACGAATCGGATCCCTCTGAATCGCCCTCACGGTGCGGTCTACGACCATTCTTTCCGGTACCATGACGGTTCCTCTTGAGGCGCAGGCCCGGTCGTAGTCAGCTTCCGACACGTTCGGGGGAAGGAAGGATCTTACCAATGGAAGCTTTTGGCCTTGATTGCCAAATGCGATTGAGAGGGCAGTGGTTTCTGACGGGTATGGTAAAGGGAATCTGAGCTGTCAAATAGACTCCGTTTTTACACACCTGGTACGCCTGGGAACCGCTTGGCGGAGAAAACAACAAAAGGGTCCGTAAAAGTCTGAGCTAGGACAGGAGATACGTGTGTGTGAACGCGCAGCGCGTCAGCCTCTGGCGTTGATGAGCTAGGATAAGAACAAGACAATCAACACCGCAGCCCCAAGCTACCCCAGACGGAGTAAACATGCGCACTCTCCAACGTTCATTAGCCGTAAGCGAAGTCGAAAGGTCCCTGGAAGCATATTTTGAGCACAGCGTTAATGAAAAAACAACCTCGTGATAAAGTTGTGCAAACCTTCCGTGCGTACGGAGAGGTCTTGAAAGAGGAAATATATCCCGGGTATCTGGTGCTCGTCCAAGAGGCGACAAGCGTTGCAAGAGAGCGGTCCTACGAGTGTGCGTGTGTATACATGCCTGGTGAGAGGAGGAGAACTTGCAGGTGGTGATGATGATGATGTACTGCTTTGTGGATAACTGGCTTGATAGTAGGGTGTTTGGGGGGGCTGTTGTGGGTAAGCGGGTGCACCGTAAAGGGTTGGAGTATCATAATTTGCTGCATAAGAATCGTGCTGAGAATGATTCCATTGATGGTATTCACGTCCGTCGGGCTGAACCGATGAGTGATAAGGGCGATCGATATCGTGAGTGTTGTAGACGCTCGCATGAGACTGCATGGGGGTTTGGTATGACGACTCGGCACCTGGCCAAGTGCGAAAAGTGGGGGTGTCCGCGTCTGTACGATAAATGGACTGACTGTTCCATGGCTCGCCAGATGGAGCGGGTGGTATACCGGTCCTACGAAGGGGCTGATTTTGGACGCTGTGGGTGGCATGGGAAGGGGCAGGGGGATAACTCCAAGCATCGGGGGAATCGGGAGAAGTGGTGTAGGGATTTGAGTTGGAGTATGGGATGGGATCTGGAATGGACGAGTCGGGGGACGTATAAGAATAACCGGAGGTGGTAAATGCAGAAGGAGACTCCGTTTGGATGAGGATACTCATGCCTGACTAATGGAGAGAATGATGTTTACGTGGGGGACAAGAGGGAGAGATGCCCACCTGAGAGTCCAACGGAGGACGGGGTAGCTCTGGAGCAGAGTTTGGGGTAGAGTGAGAGGAGGGGGGGCTGGGATGGTCGCTGCGGGGGGAGGCTGCGGTTGGCACGGTGGTGCGCGATTTCTTCGGTTTTGTGGCTACGGCGGAGAGGTAGCGGTCGGTGGAGGACGATGGGTGGAGGACGAGGTTCATTTCACGTGTGCCGTCTGCTGACCATAGGTCTACGGTCACGAGAAAAAAGGAAAAGTCAAGTTCGCTGTTGGGGATGAGTGTGAGAAGACGGGGACGGCCGGGCGATGGACGTACTCGACATCGACTATGGAGTTGTCTTCCCTGCGGACGACCATCTTGGCGACGGCAGCGGGAGCAAGGGGACGACGATCCTGGTAAAGGTGATTGTGGGGAGGCAGGATGAGGGGAGGTGACGGGGGACAGACCTTGTCGCCAAAGCCGCACATGCGTGCGCGGAGGGGATGCTGTACGACCTGGAGGGAGTAGTGTCTGGAGAGTGGTGAGCAGGGTCGGGGGAATGGAGGGTCGGGGGAAGAGGAGGATACCTTTGACCCCACCATTGTCCCCAGCAGTCGAGGTTTTTGTGATCGTCGATGGAGAGAGAGTTGGATTTCTGAATCATGGGGAGGGGAGAGACGAGTGGCCGGTTCTTTAGAATGGTTGGGAATCAGATAAGATAAGTTCTCACGTCGTCGTCGAGGTGAACGGGTGCATCGTATGAACGAGTGTCATTGACTGAATGGACCGGCCCCTCTAATCCGAAACTTTTCACACGCCCTCTATCCATGTCCATCCTCGTTCAACTCCAAAAACGCAACGACCTCGGAAACAACGTGTGTGCCGACTGTAGCAACCCACATCCTCAATGGGCTTCAGGTACTGTTCTTGTTCTCCTCCTTCCACTCCCCACCCCCTCACCCAGACCTGCAGTCTCCCTCGCCATCTTCCTCTGTCTCCAGTGCGCCGGCGTCCACAGAGGCTTCGGCGTGCATATCAGGTAGATTCCCCCCCCTTCCTAACATACGTCATTTAATATCCCTTCCCATCAGCTTCGTGAGATCCGTCTCGATGGATACCTGGCAGAGCGATCAGCTCGAGCGCATGCAGGTTCGCTTCCCGTTCACACCCTCCTCCCTCCTCACACACCCTTTCGCAGCTCGGCGGAAATACCCCCTTCAAGAATTTCATCCAGTCCTACTCCCCCGCTGATCAGGGTGGCTACACAGAGCCACATGCTCTTTATCACTCATGGGCAGCCACCCAGTACCGCGAAAAGGTGCGTCACCCCCCGCCCCACTTCCCTCCTTCCCACCCACACCCCTCCCTCAAGTTGGACTATGCCTTAGCGGGAAAGCCCTGGACGCCATCCAGCCCCCCCGCGACTCACCTCTCAACCGCCACGCTCCCGACCCGCCCATCATCCACTCAGGGTCTCCGCAAGTCCCGGGCTTCTGCACGCAGTCCCCCAACCACCACCTCTTCTCCTCACCCTTCTGACTCTTCGCACGCGGACCAAAAGTCTGCCAACGAAGCCTACTTTGCCTCTCTTGGTCATGCGAATGCAACTCGCTCCACAGATTTGCCCCCTTCCCAAGGCGGTCGTTATCAAGGTTTTGGAAACACACCCTCGCCGCCACCCTCGCAACACCCATCTTTCACCCTCACCTCCGCTGCTACCCCATCACTAGCCGACTTTCAGGATAACCCAGCAGCCGCCTTGACTAAAGGCTGGTCCCTCTTCTCCGCGGTCCTTGCGGGTGCTTCGCGTGCCGTAAACGATAATGTGATCCAGCCAGGTGTGGAACGCGTAATGGATCCGAACCTGCATACCAGTGTTCGTGGTTACGTCTCAGAGGCACACAAACGTGCACAAGCAGCTGGCCAGTCCGTAAACGAATGGTCAAAGGCTCAACTGGGCGTTGACGTCGCCGACCATGTCAATGATATGGTCGTTACGGTCAAGGATAGAATCGGACCCGGCCCTCCTGCATCTGGCTATGCTTCTCTCGCCACCTATGATGAGAGCGAGACATCTATATTGTATGATGATACCGACGATTTATTCCACGAGTCGTCACCATCTCCAAACACCGCCCGCTCGGCCCCATCACACACTCCGAGTGACGGCAAGGCGAAAAAAGAGGACGATTGGGGTGAATGGCAGGACTTCTAGACTTGTTCTCGTCTACAGTAGTACCATAGAATTCACCGGAGCATTGTGTAGCCGATCATAAGTTCCGTGCCGGCATCCGTCATGCACCAACCCACTTTCCA
>JBBPJQ010000150.1:0-40534 GCA_038088795.1 Boletus rex-veris
ATCCATATGGGTAGGAGGAAAAGAGTTAGACATTTTGGGTCTGTTAGCCTAGCCCCAAAAACACCATCTACAAATATTGCAGATCATGAGTCTATGAAGCACATACAGGTCGCTTTGAATGATGGTCCACACAAGGATCAAAGGGGTTGGGCTGGACCAATAATTCAAAGGGGTTCAAGGAGGCTGGGCTGGTATCAGTGGGGTCAAGTGGAGGCAAGAGCATTAATTGTGGGTAGACTAGGTAGCTCAAGGATAAGGAATACATGAGGGAAAGCTGAGGCTTATATACTACATGGAGAGAACATTAAGGGCAAGCATGGAATATGAAAGAACATAATAGAAAGTGAAGGACAACACAAATGAAGAGCTGATCAAATTCACAACTTGCATGCTATGCAAGCTGATAGAACTGGATGGAATGATGAACGAAAGCAGCAATGTCATACAACACACATAACTGGCCATAAAAGGGCCATTAAACCTCTTTTGTTAGGCAGTCTGTAGCATTCACGTGCAAGTTCATAGATGAGGCAAACACTGGGGTGCCCAGGATGTCTTTGTATCCATGGAACAGTGAGAACTCAACTCTCTGTGCATATGGTGACTTGGAGCTATTCGAGAACAATGCAACCTGCCTGTTTAAGATGTAGCACAGGATATTGGACACTAGCTGATATGAGTTAGCAAGTTGTAAAGTGTGATGGGCTTACAAATGTTGTGAGTCCATCTGCAAACCCTTTATTGTTGAGCCAAATAACAATTTGGCATCTGATATTGAAGCTGTGACTGGATGAAAACTATTGAAAACTGTTGATAGGTCAGCGAGTAGGTATGAACCAGTAGTTGTACTTGCCTTCTTCAAATTTCTTCCCTTGCATATGCATTCACAGTAGAGTCTCATCAATTTGCCCTTTCAAAATTTAGACAAGTGCAGTTGAAGTTGTTCCATGGATGTGCTAGTTCCAGTTGGGACATCCTGCTGAGCAGCTATTGTAAGAGCATGCAGGAAAGAGACTGAGAATACAGTAGTTAGCATAGATCACAGCAATATAAAACAGTGACTTACTTATATACCAACAGCAATGTAAATGATGTCAGTATCCTCTGTGTCCAATTTCACTATCAGATCAGCAGGGGGACAACAGCATCATAAGGTGTTGGTAATTAGTACAGTATAAGAGGAAGATTGGCACAGCATTTACATATGTTGAGACATCAAGTCTAAACTGATGTAGCTCGATTAACAAGCATACAGTCTGTGGTTCCAAATTGTCTGTATGTGATGGGCTTTGTATCTCAGAAACTATGAAGAACATAGTGGAACCAACAAAGTAAGTAGATTGACTGGTGATGAAGGTGAGGAAATTAATGCTTGAATTATAAACATCTTCTAATATCACTTCCTGGTTTGATACATATGTGCAATAACCCATGCCAAATCCTTATCTTTGAGAACTGTATAGATATATGATGTGGGTTACTATGATTGTTCATACAGTAATATTGCTGTTGGGTGAGAGACATATGTGGCAGCCATCATTAAACTGGACTGGACGAGTCTGGAGACTTTAAATACTATATACTTCTCATTTTTGGGATATCTTCATTTGAGTTGATGATGGTTATTTGTCTCTTACTATGAATTACAATACTGATCATTTGTTCCACCTCAGGGGTTTTGTCCACTATCCAGCTTAACAGGTTCATGGTGATTCTCCTCCACTTCCATGGCTGGATCCAGAAACCATATTATTACCCACCTTACCCACCACTCAGAACAACCCCCAATAATGGCAAGTGGATTTGGGCTGACTGAGCCCAAACATGATGTGTTACATCATTCAAAGCGACCTGTATGTGCTTCATAGACTCATGATCTGCAATATTTGTAGATGGTGTTTTTGGGGCTAGGCTAACAGACCCAAAATGTCTAACTCTTTTCCTCCTACCCATATGGATATCAGAGCCCCACTGGCACCAGAAATGATGGGTTATCTGATAGCTGGCCTCAGAACCAGTATCCATCAACAGTGGATGATTTGGCAGCAAACAATCACATTCTTCAGATGAAAGGGATGTAAAAGTTGAAGGAAAGTAGGGTACTTGATCCATAGAACCTGAGTCAAGCATTTGAATGGCTGTCACAGTAAGCGACAAGGGGAGGGAGAAATTTGGCAAATGACTCAAGTTATTTACATGTCAGGCAAGAAGATCAATCACAAACCAATGATAGTGAGACAGATGACATGTTTCTGATCAGCAGTGATGTGAACATCTTAGCTCCATACATTGCAGTTTGGACAGCAGAATGGACTTTCCTGGTGTCACTGTTGTGGTTGGAAGATTGCAAAGAAAAATATACTAGAAGTTCCTGCAATAGATGCATCTCAGATACATTGTGCTAATGTCAGGTCACTGACCCCTGGCCAGGTCCTGAGAGAGTGTGCACCACACTGGTACCAGGTTGCAAGCAAAGTATATATTGTGTATTTCTGGTACAGCACCACTGATGCTCATCCACTTCTGCAGGCACATGCAGTTACATGAATAAATTCAGCTGCCAATGGTTGCATATTTCATTGATCTTGTGCTCCAAGAACTTGATGACCTGGTGGGACACCTTACTGGAGGATTGCATGGGGGAAGTGGAAAGGATATCAGTGTCCTTGGGCTGTGCAAGGTGTGACATGGGCACAAGACTTTAAGGGTTGCATTTGTCATGACATGTGAGTTCAGTAAAGCAAATCATAAAGAATAAATAACATCAATGTGATCCTAAACTTCCCATGATCTACTACTTTGCTACTTCAACACTTGGCCTGACAATGATCACCTCTGCATCCTCCCTCAATGCCTTGTGCCCATGACCACAGACCAAGGCCACCAATGTCCTTGCCACTCCCCTTGCTCAATGCCTCACTCATTGCCTTATGCAGACAAATCTGTGATCAGACTTGTGTCACACAGAGAACATTTTTGAACTTTGTGTCCATTGGATTGCCCTGTTGCCTCCTTGAATTCAGTCACAGTAGGGTTAAAGACCCTTTCCAGGAAGCACTGTCATCTTTCCTATTGTGTTATATGACTATGACAATAATATGGTGGTTCCATGAGATCCTATGCAAGCAATGTGTGAAGGCCAGGAAAAGCAGGCAGTCAAGTGAAGGAAGATCTTGTCACTTAAAACCAAGATTCTGTCATGTCACAGTGCCCTGGAGGTATGTAGGTTGAAATCGAGCTAGAAGCATGTTGTATAATCACCTATCTTAGTCATTGTGGTTGAGGTGATATGTTGGATGGTCTCAATGAGATTCAGGACAAGGAAGTTGGTGAACCTTTTGTGTGTTATTTAATAAAGGAAGTTCTTTTTGGTGCACATTGTTGCAAGGTAAGGCCATTTGGAAGGCCATCAGTGATCATTTGCAGGAGCTGGATGAGTCCATAAAGATATGGATTCCACGGAATGGTCAGCAAGACTGAGAATGTGCTTTGGCTTTGACTGACATTCAATGACAAGCTATATAATAACTGAATGCACTAACATGGCCAAGTGAGAGGCAAGAACAAAGTCAATGATTGGCAAAAAATGGATGGCCCAATTAATCATTTGGGAGATATATAAGGAATGGTTGCGAGATATAATCACCAATAGGTTCAGCAAGCCACAGAATGTGCAAAACATAGACAGAATGCTGGCAGCTGGCATTGACAATACTGATAAAGAAACTTTTCGATGATGAATTAGAGGTTGCCAAAGCTACAGCAAAGGAGTGGAATAGTCAGGAAGCATTGGTGGATGCTGAACATCAGTGACATTATGCATGGTATGTTTTGCTGATTACATTGGAACAGCTTTGCAACTCAGGGAAGTATATAAAGTGATAAAAGGCTTTACCAAGGAGATGTGGAAGGATTATCTTAAGGGCCTTCAGCTGGTGATTCTCTCTGGGTTTACAAATGAAAAGAGAGATTTATATTCTCAGATATATGTTCAAACAGCTCCTTAGGTCATCCAAGATAGATATGACTTCAATAAAAGCATTGCCAATGGACCAGTGTATCAAGGTGACCAATGCTGTCCTTGATCCCTTCGACCAGTACCTCAGTGAATGCTTTCCAGAGAAAGAAGCTGAGACCAAGGAAAATGGATCAGAAGAAGAGAAAAAAAAACATGAAGACATACCATAAGGACACTTGGACACACCTTTAGATCACCACAACACACTACACCATCAAGACATGCAGACACACCATCAGGACACTTAGACACACCATTAGAACATTCAGACACACCATCAGATTACCAAGACATACTCACATAGGAATGCCTCCAAGCAGTTGTGGTATTTGCCCTCTGAACAAAGGCCCCTTTTTATGTACTTGGTAAACTCTTCTTGCTCAGCTATTGACTCTGCCACCTCCAGCCCTTTGATCACCCCCTGACATAGATGTTCATCCTGCCAGATGTAGAACATTACTCTGAAGATAAACCTGCCAAACTTGTAGGATTTCCTCTTTGTCTAGCTGTGGGTTGCATGGTACCTTCGACCCTCACAATTCATCTTCCTGTCTCGTGGCATGCCACAGGTGTAGGTAGAAGTCCATATTCTTTTAAATAAGAATAACTCCTTGAAGACATGCTATGAAGTCTCTCAAAGAACTGCTTGACAGCTGGACTTTGAGTTGACATTCTGGAAAATGGTCCATCTCAAGTTTTTTCTCCAAAACAAAATAATATGGATGCTTGAAAGGCATGCTCAAGGGAACTGCACTTCCATCAGGGCCTTGTTTATTTGCTACATCTCTTTGCTATCTCTGGTCCATCCATGCTGTAAATTTCCTGGTAGATCCTGTATACCTGCTGATACATCAACTATTCCAGCTCCAACAAACATAAAGAAGGGGTTGTTCTTCTAGAATAATCACAGCTGCTCTGACATTGCCAAAAAGATGTGAGCCTTTCTTCCATTCCTCCCTGTCCAGCCTATCATCTGCATTGTTGTGAGAAGACTGTACTTTAGGTTAACATTTACAACAAAGCAAATGTTCAGGCAGTGCACTCTGAATCCAAAGGCAGAGATGCAGGCCATCACATTTGTTGTCCCACTATCTCACAAGCACCAGTTTTTACACTTCACATCTCAGCCAGGAAGTTTACTGTGATAAACAGCAATCATTGTGTTCCTTTGCAAAGCTCTCTGCCAGCTGATACATTTGAGGGAGACCACTGAGCATTCTCTTGTCAGCCTGTAGTTCATTCAGAAGTGTCTGCAGACACTGGATGCACATTTGAAATGCTCTTGACTAGTGTTTCAAAGTCCAGTTTCCGGTTGTGAGACTTCAGGCAACTGTAAATATTGGTTGCAACTGGTGTACAGCCACATTTCATGATTGTACTATCACCCCTAATTTCTAGCAATTTATTCACCCATATAGATTTTAAGACATTCAGGTGAGTCTAATAATGACATTCCAGTTTAAAACATGCATATCTCATGATTCTGTGGTCTACTGTGGGTGAATAGGGGGTTGGCAGTAAGCCCAGAGTCAGCACTATATTGCATGTGACTACTGCAAAACATTATTCCCATGGAATAGGGGTCAATGATTCAGTCTTCCAAAGACTGATTGCAACTGATATATGACTATTTTGGTCCAGTTTCTTTTGGTCCAGTTGCAGTGGTTGTCTAATTTGGAATGTCAAAAACTGGACTGGACTGGACTTTTAAACACTATCCTTGACCCACTGAACAGATCAAGATAGATCATATGTAGCCCAAGTTTGGAGCAATTGATAGGGCTGTGGATGAAGGCAGTATGGTCCTCACATAGGTCAAATTTCATCAGCATTTGGTGCTGTAAGTGAGGAGGATTGGTCTCAGACTTCAGAATAACTGGCATGTTGGCCAGCGATACCCAATGTGCAAGTGGATCTCAGGCATCCTTTACAGATGACATGATCATGCTGCTCATCAATAATCACATGTGTGACGTTTGCAGCCTCTCCACTGAGCAGAAACCTATGATGATGATAAGTCAGCATCCAGACTAAACTATTCCACAAAGTCATGCACTCACTTTTTGAATGTGCTCTGCTGGGAGACATGTATTTGTACAAACAAGATATGTGTGTTCTTTGGAGGTGTTTACTAAGCTTGAAACTGGCTACAGGCATGTGTCAGTATTAGGACAAGCCCATCATGGTCATGGATGTCAAGAAACATACCTTGTGCATTGGTTTGGTCAATCAATGAATTCCATGCTTTCTGGACAGTGATGCCTTCTGCAGTGAGGCCAAGACACTTCACAGGGAAATGAGGTGTAATGTGGGATAACTCCATAGTGGAGGTTGCTAAGAGCAGAGAAAGGCATGTGCATGTCCTGAGCTTAGATTGAGCCACTTTGGAAAATGAGAAACATGGAATGGAGGTGGGACTAATCTGTTGAGTGAGCATGGCATTGTATACATCTGTTGTTGATGTCATCTGAAATCAATTCATAAACAATATCACAGCAGTGGACCATTCACAATCTGAACACACCCTCTGAGAGTGACTGAGTACTGAGTGTCTTTGCTGAGGCATTGATTCTTCTGTTGGCAGATATTGCAGTTGTCTGTAGTGCCAGCATTGATCACAATGGTGAGCACATACCTCAGATTAATGTGGTGTGTCTCTGAGATCAAAATTTCAGGTGTTGCTGCTTCAATGTACTTCAAGTCAGAGAACACTTGAGGGTGTGGTCATCACATACCAGTCACATTATGTGGCATTGAATTTTGAGAGGTGCATGCTCATCTTATGTTCTGTTGAGTTTTCCTGTCCCCTTATACTCTTCAGGAGTCTAATTGGTGTATCTTCAGGTTTTCACCATGATCTGCAGAGTACTACTAGTACATTCAAGTTGTGACTACCATCTATGGTAGACAGCACTGATTTTATACTTGCAATGCACCTTATGCTAGTAACTATACTGACTCTTCAAACCTTGTTACTGTTACCCTAATCTTACTGGATGTGTGACAAGACTGTTCAAGTTCAAACTACAGCCATGGCCTGCCACTGTCAGCATGATTTTCCCACAGCCCAGATTGCCATCCACATACCAGGCACCAACAGGTCACTGGTGCTGTCCTAGAATAGCCAGCAATAAGGTGAGTAAGTGTTTCAAAGTCCAGTTGACAACTGGTCACACAATTGACAACTGGACTGGACTGGACAATCTTATGTGTTGACGCATCTTGGCAACTGAGTGGTTCGGCAAGTGCCAATGTGACACTGCTCAGTTAATCAAAGCAACAACAATGTAGTGGCTGATTTCAGATTCAATGGTGATGGTGGGAGGGAAAGGATGGAGCCAGAGATGATCTCACTGATGTTTGACATTACGTTCTTCCTCTGTCATGGCTTCTTCATCTGTCATGGTAAAGTTCAGCCTACATCATATTCAATTCTCACTCACCATCATCAATCTCTGGTGTCACATCCAGACTGCCTGGAAATGCAAGTTCAAGTGTGCCATTGAGGATATCATTGAGTTCAATAGGGAAGAGGATATAGATGCACTGTGCAGCAAGCTGGTCACATATGAGCAAGAGAACTATATCTAAGGCCTTGGTGATGTGACACCATTCCTGACAAAGCCCTTCTCTAGTACTTTGAAGTTAAATGGTTGAATATGGCAGGTATCTATATAGAGGGATGAGTTCCTTGAGAGACCTCTTGTGGCTGAATACCTCCAGGCCTGGTGGGCGAAAAAGTTTGTTTGTAGGAAAGTATTGCCATTTGCCACCCACCAATTCCAGCAGAGGGCTAAGCATGGATCCTGTTCCAAGATGAATATTGATTGGGGCCAATTGTCGATAGCTCAATGTCACATACAACAATCCACTGAGGGATCTCAGTGGAGTTGTCCCATGTGGCCTTGATTTTCTCTGCATAAAGTAAGTGTCTGATGCATGAAGGGTAACATGCACCAATTCTTCCCTCAACTCTCCTATTGCTTCTCAGCATACAACTGACTGTGAGGACCCAGCTGGAATGGGCCAACCAACTTGAGGGAGGATCTTGAGCATCTTCTGAGTAAGTGTTCTCCAGGCCATTTATCATATGTGTTGTGTACAGCAATGGATGAAAAGTAGGATGGAGTGAAGTGAAGGCAAACCATATTGAAGCTCCTCATATAACTGGACTGCAGTTGCAGTTGCAATAAATTGCCAATGAGTTCAGTTGCCAGTTGCAACATCTCAGGCAACCAGTCACAACTGGTGTACAGCCACATTCCCCAATTAAAAAAAAAATTTAAATAAAGAATTTGTAGCAATTTATTTCAATTTTATTCACCCATATATATTTTATAACATTTCTATGGGTCTAATAATGACATGCTAGTTTGAAATATGTGGTATTATTATGAAGACCATCCTGAGCTGCCATCCAAGTCAATGTCAACCACAATACATCAAATCAGGTGGAAGCATATTGCTGAAACAAATTATAATGTGGATTCCAACATGGACCATCCATCAAAAAAACCTTGCAAGGAAAGGTCCTGCATGTAGCATCGAGTGCAATGGACGCTGGAATGTTGCCAAGTGTGCTGTGAAGAAGGTGAGCTTTCTTGACACTATCTCACTGGCACTGGCATCTCATATTCATGCTGCTCTGCACACACTAATCAATCTTCAGTCTGCCACCAACATGGCATCAGGATCCAGCACATATTGCATATGAGCACAACTCATTCAGATAATTTGAATTCATGGTAGATTTTTTTTTCTTAATTTACTTGTTGTATCTACAATCTCAGAGCAATGGTATTCATGTGGTAGTTCTATGGAATGTGAATCCAAGCAAGTGTTGAGAGCGAAAATGCTAATTGAAGTGGACTAGCCACTTGCTGGATCAACTCAGGACGACTCTGGAGTCCACAGTGAGTAACCAAGGATACAATGTGGTGCTCCAGGGAGTAACTGCACTTCAAAGTAAACAACCATAAACAGGTCAGCCACAATGGACTGGGAAGCGCAAAGGTAAAGTCTTGTATGGGTAGAAACACCACAACAAGCTAAAGAAAAGCTGAAAAGTGGTAGGTAAGTAAAGTGACCATGGGGAACAACATGGTCACCATTAGGACATGAAATAAACAATAAATGAGGTGTGAAATCACCAAAGCTAACAGCAAGAGATGCAGCACATGCATGGCATATATAGCTTGTCACACTGACTCAATTTAATTTAATTTAATTTAATTTTTGAGGCCCATGCACCTATAGTTAGGGCACAATGGGGTCATACTAAGTCACACACATAGCTGAAATGGTTGATATGAGGTCCTTTGTGACCCCACTGGGTCACACCCAGTTTTCACTGGGAGTGTTGAAGTCTGATGTCAGAGTACAATTCTCATCATGCTGATGGTTGTCCACCCTTCCATAGCTCCATGTGCACACATATGGCTATCAAGTGTGTGAACAACACCTTCAAGTTTCTTATCATTATGCCTCCATACTAAGATGGGCCCCAATGAGTCCACCAGCATCACATCCAATTCAGACTTTGTGACTCCGAGTCAAAGGACTGGCAAGGATGCCAGGTAACTCATTCTTATCAATCATGTTACCCTGTTTTTGTAAATGGGTTCAGATTAGACTGATGTTCCACTGACATTTCCGACCAACAAACACTGGATATATGTGTACATAAAAATGCGGTTACTACATACAACCACACATGTATTATATCAGAGTATAAAATATCCACATATAGATGGTAACACGAACATTACGCAACATAAAACCACTGCATCCACCACACCTGTTGCATGTGCAGTAATTTACCAGACGCAATAGGTATATTGTGAACGTGAAATCACCGCATACACTGCACCCTACATAAATGAGGTGATATTAATAGTTTAAATTGATATACAATGGTCTAATATTACATATGTTTAAATATATGATTGCCGTGTACAATACACCCAATGTGAACATGGCTATATTCTATATTTCATATATTTCAAACAAAACAAAACAAGGTAAATTGGAGAAATACAGATGTATAAGGTTGGATACACACCGTGAACGATAATGGACAACTACTTGGCAGAACAGTGCCAGCGGATGAATATGTTGATGTTGATGGAACAGGAAGGTGGTGAGTTTACGGGAACACAAATATGTGGATATTGACATAGTTGGTTTATAGAGCATACCGATAACGACATGTTGGATGAAAACAAAGACGATAAGGTGGTTGGAAAGGGTAAGGAGAGAATGGTGGATGAAGAGACCGATGAGATGGTTGTTGACATCATTGGAGAAATCGCTGAACAAATCATGGTTGATGAACAGATTGTGATGGACGTTGGGAGGCTGAAAGGGATTGGCAAGTTCATTACTGGACAATTTACATGTGGGATGTAAGTGATCAACTGATCATATGTTTTGATTTTATCAACTGATGAACTACGATTTGTATATGCACTACATAAAAACTTAATTACACACAACAGCTGTCAAGGAATAATACTGTGAGTCAAGTCTATGATAAGAAGGATGACAGAGCGAGTACTCACGAGTGACATGTCAGGGTGCATGTGACGTGCATGAATCTAGTCTGCGTGCATTTGTTATGTGAATTGTGTGTGACAACGGCATGGAGCAAACATTACCAAGCGAAAGCAGTGGAAGGTAGAATAGCACAGATGGAAAGCAAGTTCCAGTGCCTGTACTGCCATGGAGAATGTAAGTGCATACCGATCACAGACAAGTGGATGAACAGGAACATATCATTTTTTATAAACAAAGTGATCAACCGAGTAATCAAAGCAATGATTGAAGATGTCAAATGAACTGTGATGCGAATCATCGATCATTCAAATGGGGAACTCTGTAGACTTGGTGAGAATGAGAGAATTGTTGAGGAATGGAAGGAGGGAGGGAAGATTGACACAGATCGAGAAAACAGACACAGGTGAGTGGATGCACCTAAAGACAAGCGGACTCATACAATGCTGATGCGATGAATAGGGTGAGCATGGATGCGATGGAACATTTCGAGAGATACTGGAATGAAATAGAGATGGACGAGTTATCTGAATGGCTAGGGCAATTCGAACTCATGGAACAAGGTGGGCGTAGTACACTGCCCAAGTCACCCGATAGACCAACATCGACAGGTGGATCTTTGGCTAAGCGCCGATGAGTAATAGAACAGATACTATGGGAAGTATTCAGTAGGCCAGAAGCCAGGGCGGCCAGGCTAAACAGAAACAGAAGACAGTTGAATGTGATCGATTTGACTGTGGATAATTGAGGAGGAGGACGTACAAAATGCGATGAGAAATCGCCACCCACATGTAGGGTGCAGTGTATGCGGCAAAAACGAGTGTTAACAATGACATACATCGACCAGGCTATACTATTCATAGGTCAACACAACATACAAACGGTGACAGATTGATTATTAACACTGATGGTACATTTAGTGGGCAGTATAATTTAACGACGCCACTGTCGGTTAACGCTCTATACACTTACCATGATGATACCGTGCAATGCCACCAAAAACCAAAGACAAATCGGACAAACCTACCAAGAAGGCGGTGAGGGGAAAGAAAGGCGGGAAGGACAGTGATGATGACAGTTGAGGGGACAACATGTGCGCTGAGGATCAAGTATCAGAGAATACCCACCATCTTGAAGAACTCGCCCACAAGGCATTCATCGGATATGCATGGATGGATATATTGAAACAGAATCTCGTGTTTGGGAAGTACAACTCGTGCCCGCTGAACAACAACCAGTGTCGAAAGCTCTATGAGTCCTTCAAGAGCGGCAGCCTGCAACGGTTTTTCGTTAACAACACGATCCCATTGATCATCCCTGCAGGTGACATCATGGAGGGATTGGTGTTCACGCTCGACCCGAAGAACACCGTCAAGCGTGATGGATCCCACCTACCGGTGTTATGCTTGAAGGGCAAGAGGAAGGTAGGAGACAAATACGAACCTGTAATCATTGCCACAGGAGGTTGTCACTGAAGTTCCGTGATGGAGGACTGGTTCAAAGACTGGCAATGAGGTGTCGCAATTGTTGATCGGGAGATGACTGAGTTGCAAGCGCAGGTGAAGGTCGACACAGAGTTAGTCAGCATGCAGGAGATGATGAAGGTGGCCAAACATGTTGTACAAGCCAACACAGTGGTTGCGATGGGCGGATCGTGGATTGTCGAGGTGTACGACGCAAGTGAATTGGTTCATATGTGATAACAGTGACCGAGTCTGATGTACATTCTGCGATGTTGGACAGATCTTGTGGATACAGAGCTTGGTATCCATTTATCTTTGAATCAACGGCTGTATGTCTATGCTGAAACAGTGGAGGAAGGTGTTATATAGATCTACAAGATGCTTGTTTCAGTGAAACAAAACTGGAAGAATATCCCAGTGATGACCGGCTTACGATCTACCTTGAACCACTATCGAATCAATGCACTTCTTACCCAGGACTTCATGTGGCAATTGTTCCAGTTGTTGTTGGAAATATTGTCCACCCACTACATCCACTCTGACATCTTCAAGATATTGTCATTGATGAACAACCTATTGTCTCCACATGGAGATGTAAGTGATCATTTCATATGTACACCATGACTCACCTGAAATATATGCAACGATAGATTCTCGCTGCTGCTATGATCTTCTTGGAAGATTGTCTAAGAATGTGTTTCAACTTGATTGAATGGGACACCAAGAAAGTGTCTGAATTGATGGTGATCATGGACAGCATTGACACGATAGATGGAATGGAGGATGCTGTTGATAAAGAGATAAAACTCACCATGTCATATCTGTACTGCAGCATCAAGCGACTGTCGAGCGCGACGCTGGTGATGGATGTGCTTCAAGACAATATATGCGAGATGATTGACTTGGTGTACCAGAAACACCTAGGAGATGAGGGTATGTACATGGTGATTGGTACACTGTGAGGATGTCCAGTGGAGAACTGGATATGTATATTACATGACCGAGGTTCTCTAAGGGTTAGCGGAAATCATCAAACAAAACATGGAACACGAGGAACATAGTGGCACACCAGAGGATGTTAAGACGGCATGGAGGGACTGTGTGTCCAAGGCATCTCTTGTGTTGAAGATCAAGGTATCCGTGGACCATTCAGAATTCAAACTGTTCATGTTGGTGTCCATATGGAAGGACATGAACGAACAGTTGAAACGCATCCCAAAAGCAATCACAGAGGTACATTGAGTGTACAAAATCACCACATAGACCACACCCTACGTGAAAGCGGCAATTGTGCAAGCCACAAACAACTATGTGTCACTCAAAGTCGCCAATTTGCCGCACACACGCAGGGTGTCATCTGCGCAGTTATCTGTGCGTGTTGTTGTAACGTCCAACACACTCACCTGTTCTTTTATTGATAGATCTCGTCATGGCTTTCTCCATTGTTATATTGTCAGAAGATAGTTGGGAGGAAGTGGAAAGTGACGTCCACAAGTGCTGATATGTTGCATGGGTTGGCAGGCCACCCTGATATAGCGGAAGAACACGTCCTCAGAGCACAAAAGATTATGAGTGGTCATAGGTGTCAACACGTCGACACGTCCATTGATGCTCTCAACAGCTCGTATGGTTGTTGTTCTTGCAATTTGGTGCACTCTTGAGGATGGAGGAGCAGGTCAGTGAGGTGGACATGCCCCCTCGACCCAAGATGCTACAGATGTTAAGGGATTACATGCTTCTTGACGGTCCTGGGAAGGTCGAGCACCCATGGAAGAACACAGAGCTGATAAAGGTCATACATGGTCCAGATGACACAAAGGGTAAGTCTTCATTCTTGTGACCTTCGTTCGTTACTACATCATGCTCCGCACAGAAACCATCCTCTGCAAGGAGCTCAACCTAGAGATACACGTTGTCAATGATTTCATCAAGAACAGAGTGTCTGCCAAGTGGACCGCACCCACTGAAGTACTCTGATTGGCTCGTTGGCACTGCTCCACTCCCATCCAACCAATAGCAAAGGACATTTACCATGCTCTCCCCCTCATCACTTATCACATTCATTCCTTTGGCAAGACCAAAGAGAAAAGCGAGGCGTGATAGAGGAAAGAAACAATCGTCGCCGCAATATACAAATACTGCACCATACATTGGTATCGTGTTCCGTTGTTGACCCGTGACGATAGCACTTCATCGTTCATTTGTCTCACCACTGAATCCTTGCTCGCTTATACACTGAATGATGGAAAAGGCGTCGTGCTGCCAGACGGTGTGCGTGCCATCACCTGGCCTGACGACATTGTCTTCAACCACCTGAAAGCGTCCCAGTTGAGCATCGTATTCAACATCAGCTCTGAAAATGATTGCAGCAACACAATCTTGATGAAGAAACTGCACACAGATTGGGTGCAGAAGGTCATACGTGCTGTTGAATCTTGTCCAGTAGCATGGCCCATAATCGCTGGCGAGACTCTCTCTCTCGGAAAACCTTGCATAGTGTCCAGTGACATTACAGTTCTTCTCAATGGCCTCATTTCGGTAAGCACTTTCATTCATCTCTAAACAACACGCCAATAATTTCATTATGCTACAACAAGGGTCTGGTAACGAATTCCATACAGCACAGATATCCTGACTGTGACACCGGCAAGGAAACATCTCTTGAAAAGATTTCAGACAATGACACCCTTCTTACCATGACGATGCACAAAGCTGCCGCCCTCCTGAAGGAGCAATTCAAGGCTGGACAGCCAGACGACAGCAACACCGAGTCAGAAGATGATGCCAATGGTGACGACGAATATGAGGGTAGCAACAGCGATGCTGAAAGTGAAGATGTCGAAGTCAAGAGTGACCACAAAGAGACTGGAACGGGTAAGGCCATGGCACACTCAGTCGACAAGGGCAAGGGCAAAGCCAAAGCCATCGACCATAACAAAGCGGACGAGGTCCCGAGGTCCCCACAGGAACTCAAGATGATTGCCTGCTTGTTCCCTGTCTCACAGATCAATAAACTTTTGGCCATGCTTGGTCAGAAACCCTTCAAAAAGGATTCCAGCTGACAGCAAACTACGTTGGACATGTTCAGTACATATCATTTTACATTTGCATATCTACACCTCCAATGAACCCAATGTTACGACTTGTCTTTTCTTTCCTCTTCGTCTCTCACTTGTACTCGTATGTTTGATCCTCACTTAGGACTTTCTTTTCTTTTCATTGCTGACTCACCCACATTCCACTATCTCTTATCTCTTATCTCACTTGCTTCGTCAGCGACTAACTTCCTCCACATTCTATTACTTTCCATGCTTGCCCTTAACCTTTGTACTGAGGTATATAAACCCTCACTATCGATACCTTGTACTTTAGCTTAGATCTCCTTGAATCTACCTTGTCCTCGTTCTAAGACTCCTTCGAGCATCTGCCTCGTTGCCTTTGAACCTTGAACCCTTGAATCCTTGAACCTCGAACCCTTGAACCAGTCGCTCCCACTGTTGAGTGGAGTGTCATCCTCGGACTTCGTGCTACCATTAAGTGCACGCTTTACCTCGCACCCCTTTGAACCATCTTTCAAGGCTACACTCATCCCTATCCGGGCCAAGTGTAACACCCAAACCATCCAACCAGAACCGACTGCCATCGCACAACCATCAGTTCGTCCCCGTCTGAAACAAATGAAGTCACGACAGGATGTGTCAAACGTCATAGAAGACGATACAATGGCCAGTGCTTCTGGGAAAGAAGCCACCAACAAATCTGCTCCAGAAGGCCTTGACATGGTCATAGACGACAATCCTCCTGTTGCGACAGATGCGAACAAGAGCGCCATGTGAGACACATCTGAATATGACCCCACGAATCCCCCGTACACTCAACGCAACAAAGGGCCATCAAACCCAGTGGACAATGACACGGTCCTGTCCGATTGGTCCCCAACACAACAACAGGATGATCTCATCCCAACACAAGTATAAAACGACAGCAGGATCGTCTTGTCTGACAGAGGTACGTGTCTGTAACATGACTCTACATATCACCGTGTACACTACACTGCACATGCGTGTGGTGATTTCATGATCATATCCGACTTGTTGTCCCCAGTATGCCATATAATCTGCTTGTTGATTTACCATGTATGCTGCACCCTCCATGCATGCGGTGATTCGTCTCTTTTCTGTGTCGTTCTATCGTACGCATTCACCCTAACGTCCTATATTTGCCAGGAGACATTGTCATCAATCCTATGGGCCAGTCCATCATCGATTGTACATTCTTCTTTCACCTGGGTGATTCGCTCGCTTTTGTGATGCCCGTTTTCATCTGTTTCATGTAGCCATCATGAAGGACATACAGGATCTTGACCCATTCCCCGGCAACAAGCTTTGTCACATGGAAACCTGCGCCAGCTCAGCCTCCAAACGTGTCCCTCCTCCAGAGATGTGCCCCTCCATCATATCTTGTCAGTCCACTTCTCGCTCCATCTTTCTCCTGTCGATGACATCGCTGTCATTTTTCTTTAGCTCCTCGCGCACCCACTCTCAAGAAACACGCTCGCATCAACACCGCAGGCAAGTCTTCGAAACCACCCACTCTCCCTCCACCGCAACCCGACCCAAGTACATCGTCCTCTTCCCATCCACTCACTCTCAAGAGACGTCAACTTCATCGTCAGATCCCACAACCCTCCACTTCTGCTCCTCTGGTCGTTGATGAGAGCAAGGACACGAATCTTCTCGCTGATGCTCTCAATAGCTGTTGATACATGTTGGGCGGTATCTTTTCATATACTTCTCTCCTCATCATCATGTCATACATGTATGTACTTGTATCTCCTCTCCGTTTCAATGACACATTCAACATCGCATCTGTTTCGTCTCTCGCCTCAGCGTGATCTTCCTGGTTCATTGTCCCAATGACCCCCACACACACAATCACAATTGTCACATGATCCTCTTTCCTTGCTCACTTACCACCTCCACTTCTTCATTTCACAGCACCACATGGTTCTCTCCTTCAGTGTCTAACCGCCATTGTACGTCCTTTTCCTCGTGTCACATCAGTCACATCACACTATCAATCACTTCAACCACCTTCCTGTCCACAGACTCACCCCCAATCCTGATCACACCACCACCTGCCACCCGCATTCCCCGCATTCCTTTCATCTCTTCCGAGTGAGTCATCAAATCATCCATTTACTACTATATCCTTCACCCTCAGGTGTCCATATCCACCTCCTTTATTATATTCTATAAAGCTTGACTATCGTATTTCCCCATTCAATGCTTGCTCACACTGTCATGTCACCATCAGTGCCACCCAGACCCCCATTCTCCCTTATATCACTAATCCTAATCCATCCATGTCTTTAGCAATTTCTTCTCATTACGTGACCCTCCGTTCTGTACCTTGTTGCCAACCCTTCCACAATCAGTACGTACTTGTACTCGTTCACTCCCTCCGCATCTTCTAACCTACGTCAATCCCTCGTTCCTTCCATCCCATATATATGTTCGCTTTAATGTGAACATATATACAGCATCCAATGGACACACACACGAAGACATCCAATCGCTAGGTGAATAGTTCTCTACCTCCAGTTCCAACCTTATCCGTGTCCAATACAATCCTAATATACATACCCGTTCTACCTCACCTTGCCCTTCAGGGTCATCCCGCTAGTGCCCAACCGCTACCTCGTGTCTACATTCAAATCCCACTGTACAACTGCAACCATCCCCATTCCACTTCTTGCACCCAATCATTGCTGCCGCCCATCCATTTCTCCTGATCACCTCGCCCCCCTCATTCACATATGTAATCCAATGTTTCCATTCATTTCACCCTTCCTCGCTCTGCTCACCTCTCATTCAATCCAGCATCCCCCGGGCCGACCACACTCCCTGAGTCTCCATCAAATATAAAAACCCCAATCACGATCCAAATGCCACTGTCTCGCTATCCTCTCATATCATACCACCTCCTCCTCTCAATTTCCCACCCCATCTGTCACTGACATGCCCCCTCAATGCCGTGTTCCTCTCCCTCGCCCACGCTTCCCTTCCCTCAGTCCAGTCCCATCCTCCGACTCAGACTCAGAGCACTCTGACCATAATGATCAACCTCCCCTTCGTCAACCCACTCCCCCTCCCCCTCCCCCACAGTAAGCATCTTACTACTAGTCAAGCTTTCTGTCATTCAATTCTACTTTCCTCCTTCCACAGCGACAGCGACAACAATAACAACAGCGATAGCGATAGCGATGACAACAATCACAATCACAATCACAATCACAATCACAATCATGACAATCATGACGACCTCGGCCCAGTAGACCCTCTCTTCCATCCTCCCAACTTGAACCCCCTTCCCAACCACCCTCACCAAAATCATAATCCCCCCCTTCCAGTTCCAGCTCCCTTTGACATTGCCATTGTCCCAGACCACATGCTTGCAGACGACCCTTATCACCAGAACATCGTCGACGACACCATCATGAGGTCAGTACAGATAGTGTTTAAAAGTTCAGTCCAGTCTGGTTTTTGACCTTCCTAATTAGGCAACCAGACCAAAACTGGTCCTGGGAAGGTTCCAGGGACCTGCAACCTGCAACTGGACCGAAAAAAACCGGTCCAAATGAGTCCTACAATCAGTTGCAACTGGTTGCAACTGGTCTTTTGAAGATCCGGTCGTCTGACCCCTATCCCGTGGGAATCACACTTCGCAGTAGTCACACGGATTGTAGTACAGACTCATGGGGCTCTGTGGACCTAATACCCACCCAAATCAGTCCACACCATCAAGGGATACACCTATTTCAAACTGACATGTCATTATTAGACCCATAGAATCTATATAAGTGAATAAAATTGAAATAAATTGCTAGAAATTCTGAATAAATTAGGGGTGATAGTACTAATTAGGAAATGTGGCTGTACACCGGTTGCAACTGGTTGCAACTGGTTTTGAACCAGTCTTTTGAATTTCCATGAGCCAGGCAACTGCAACTGCAGTCCAGTTGCATGACCAGTCCAGTCCAGTCCAGTTGCCAGTCTTTTCACCAGTCCTGGACTGGACTTTGAAACACTAAGTACAGACACGCAGCGATCAACACATTGACTTCGAACAACACTTTGCCACCACCACTTCCTACTCTCTCTCTCTCGCAACACTCACAACCCTCTATCACAACTCTCGCTCCAAAGACACTGTCCGTCTCCTTCAGCATCGCAGCCGTCTCGTCATCCCAAACTCCTTTCTCCTCGACCCACAAGACAATGACCATGTCATCACTGCCATGGATGGCCATTTCATCGACTATTCTTTATATCTCGGTTCCAGACTTGGTCTCAATGCTCTCCTTCCCTCTCTTGCCATCGCACATGATCACACCTGGCATGTGCAACTCACCTTCTCCAGGTTATTCAAACTCTGGCCTAATACCCACTCCAAGCTCCCCTTCTCCACTACTGGTTGCATGATGAACCTTGGCACTCGTCAACAAGAAGAAATATGGCTCACCTTTGTCCCAAACACCATCCTTGAACCCCCACTCTAGCTTGCCCCAGGAGACGACCATGGCTTCAGGCTTACTGATGACTTTGTTCCTTTGGACACTCCCACCACTGCCATGATCCTGACACACGCTTACATGGCCATCTTCTTCTTCACCCATGTCCTCTCCACTATGCATTTCGATGACATACATCTCACCAACCCATACCCAGAAGACGTTTCCAGGCATTCTGTCGCCAGGGAGACAGACTTGCTGTGAGTGCCACCCCACTCCCAGTGGTATTTATGACATGACCACGCTTACTCAACCACGTTCTTCCAGAGGAAGACTTGATGAAAACTGTAGAGTCTTGGAGCTCAACCTCCCTGAACTGAGGGAACTCCACATACAAGTAAGGGCATGCTGGCCTGCATGGGTCAAGAGGGCCCCCAGGTCCTGGAAGGTGGATGGTTTCCTCTCCAACAACTCTCCTGTCACACTCACCATCAGATACGGCCAGAATCAGCCCATCTTCAATAAGAGGTTGCACGCTGCAGTCTGCCAAAGTTTCGAAAGAGATCATGACCTCACTCACATCAGATCTGTCTCCTTCTCCATTGCCCACCATCTCGTGTATGTAGTATCCCTTTTCTGGTGATCTCATCTCATCTCATCCAATCACTGACCATGCTTGTCAGATTCAAGGAGGTGGACGACTGAACATGTCTCAGTGGTGAAATACTACATCGTGCTCACCCCGGACTGTTATACGATCTTCCAGAGTCTGACCCAGACCATGTCCGTGTCAACCTGTGACGTAGGTGAGATGGTCATAACGTCCCCATATATGACACAGATGGCTTTTGAGTACACCGTCGAGTCCCAACTTCTGGAAGATCGTGCACGTCTGGTGCCCTGGCAGACCTCACTAAAGTCCATGACCTCTTCTCTCCAGACATCAGGGGAAAGAAGAGGTACCACATGTATCCATCAGCATTCATGAAACGATATGGCAACGTGCAGGTGAGCACCACCCTCCGACCTTATGACTCGGTGCTCGACAAGATCAACCAGGCCTTGACTCCACCCGTGAACGGTGAGCCTGAGGAGAGCGAGAATGAGGAAGAGCAGGAGCAGCAGCATGAGCCGCGACAATGAGGTGCACCCATGGTACATGGCACATACTGTCAGATATACAATGCAATCTCACATTGAGTGTGCAATCAAGCGTGATTCCACTACATCCAGCTAGGTCTGGTGACCTTGGTGTTCTGTGGTATGACTGCAACGACGGAACATGGCAAACGACACTTTGCCACCAGGAAAGAGTTCTGTCGCAACGCTCTTTCTTACCAGTGACACGCCAACGCTCTTCAAGGTGACAACCAACCCCAGGCCTTGCGCATCGAGCAGACCTTCACTGTGGACATCTACAGGCTTCAATGACAACACAGGAACAGAATGTGAGTGTTACATATGTTCCATAGTCATGTCCTCAGGTTCAAATGTGCACAGGACTATCTATGACGAGGTGATATCCAAGATCTGCAAGTACCTGGCACACCTGACCATCATCAACCCCATCAAACAATGTGTCCAACCTTTCAAGCCAGAGGTAGGCCTCATCCCCCTACTCTTTACAAAATGCAATCTGACTGGATCATCACAAGGTGATCCCCAACCTGATGAACTGGATGACATACCCTCTCACGAGCATGATCGAGATGGTCTGGAAGGAGCACTGTTCGGAACTTCAATTGGGTAAGAAGCCCATCCCCTACCACATTGAGTTCATCGCCCTTCTTGAATGCACCTTGAACTATGCCCACACCAGTTCAGCCAAGGTCTTGTCCAAGGCCATCATGCAGCCACACTTCCTCGCACTGGGCATCGTCCACGACGGTCTCCCTTGTTTGAACGCCATGCTGATATCTTTCCCAGACCTACTCAAACCGAAACCACAGCTCCATTTGACGATGCAATACTGGGCTAGGAACAACTCTCGTGGTTGCTGGCCCCTCATGGCATCCAAACGGGTACAGGATTTAGTGTATGGCAAGTCCCACATGCAGGTGAGTTCCATGATTCACCGTGCACACTACAGGTGCATTGTGCATAGCGTTTCCATGACCAAAATCTGACTGACATGTCCATGTCATGTAGCAATCTGAAGTGAGGTTTGTTATCTTCGATGCAGTCACTCACCTCGACACTTGTATGTCCAACACCAACCGCATCAAAGCAGCCAGGATGTCCTCGGACAAACTATACCGACATGTGTTCAAGGTCGCCTTCAAGATCTACATCGAGGACGTCAAAGAGTTCGTCAAGAACATTGTTGAGGTGGAGCTTAAACCACTCGCTCAGAGCAGGGACTTTGCAGTGAGAGATGCGGCGAGGGAACATAGAGTGTTGCTCAAGACCTGGATGAAGTCCAGATACCCTCTTGGATATGAGACTCACGAGATCGCACAGCTCATTGCAGTCCTTGCCCCATGGCAGCACAACCATGACGATCCAGAGGCAGCCAGAAACCAGGGCGGCATGACACCCCTTTCCCTTCCCGCACCTCCTGGAGGTGGTTGGTCGCGCTCTCAATTTGTAGACGCCGTTGCCAAAGGCGCTCTCAAACGGTGTGCACTGCCTTTCATCCAACATGGCATGTTCAAGCACACTGTCGCCGAGGCAATGGAGCTCATAGGCGAACTTGTGTGGAACCAATGGTGGATGTGGACACAGGATTCAGACGAGGTTTAGGACATCATGAAAAGCCATCATGGTCAAAGCTGTCCAAGAGCTCAAGATCAACCATGTTCCATGGGTCAGTCTGGGCAACGGCGCACATGCACAGGGAAGACCCTCCACCCAGATCACTCACACTGTCTGGCTACCCTTGGGAGAGGCAGAGCTGAAGAGATTGGCCACCACTTCGCGTGTCCTTCTCGACGCAGGTCACGCGGATACTCGAGTCTTGTGACAAGATCGGCCTTTGCGATGCTCAGATGTCATGGTCAGCGACCCATCACAGGCTCACCAACTACTACAAGGTCGTACACAAGCAATGCCTCCCTTCAGAGTGGACCTACAAGAATTCCTCTGTTCAGCCCAAGGACATACTCTTGAAGGAGGTCTACACTTGGCTTCCAGAGGCCTACGACCCCATCAGCAGGCCTCTCCATGCACTTGCCATGGTCGTCTCTCTTGTATTTGCAGGCATGTTGCCCACCATATTCCCTTTGTCAGAATTCTCTACTGAAGGTACTACGTCCATGCCTCAGTTGGCTGAGTTGCTCACCAACATGCCTACACATTTCTACAACAAGGACTAGGACAAGTGATGAGACTACAAAATGCTAGTTAAGTCTAGCATCAATGAAACCAGGATTCAACATTACCACTACAAAACGCAAGTTAGGGTTGGAGGAGAATGTTGAAACAAAAGCAAGACCATACATAAGCATAACCAGGATGTTAGAGTTTGCATTTAAGAACACATTTCCCAATGAAAAACCGTAGTAACCGAAGAAACAGTAGCATGATAAAATGCAAAATCAAGCACAAATCAAGACATTTCACAGTGAATTTCGACCATACCCTGGCCTAGACTATTCATAGACACATGCTACACTCACTACGCTTTCCCGTATCCAAGACCACCAGCACAAAAAAAAACAGAAAAAGACCATCAACACTGAGTACATTTTCAAGACGATTTCCTATACAAATCAAGCAACCAAGTCTATGCAATCACCACAATATACTCACATATCACCCATATATTTCCTAGACTTTCGCCTTGACTTTTGCTAGACAGATCATACACTTTTCTGTATGCTCTTCTATGCTTTTCTGTGCAAATCAAGTGCAGATCTTACCAGATCTTGTCCTTCCCCTTACTAGGAAATGTACATCAAGACTACCAAACACAAGTTAGGGGTTGGCCAGGAATGTAGAAATCAAAGCAACACCATACACAAGCCAACTAGGATTTTAGAGTCTGCATCTACGAAAATCCGTAGTAACCAAGCAAGGACTAGCCAAAAAAAAGGGGAAATTCACCAGATCCTGGCCTTGACCAATCCTAGTCAAATGGTACACTCACTACCCAAGACGACTGGTGTAAAAATCAAAGAAGATCAAATCGACACTAACTATGCTTTCAAGACAATTTCAAGACAATTTCCTACACAAATCAAGCAACCAAAGGTACACATTCTAATCACAATTTCACCATAGTACACCTACACATTTCCTAGACCAAGACTACACTTTTCTGTATGCTTTTCTACACTTTCATACGCAAAATGAGTGCAAAATGAGCACAGATCTTACCAGATTTTGTTCTTCCCCTTTTTTGGAAAAGGGTAGTCAGCATGTCCACCTGGATGTAACCATGAATGGTGTGCATGACTTACTTTCCTGTGTGCAAGAACCATCATCTGTTATGACTGCTACTCAAGCTTAATGGACTTATTGTTTTTCTTTCATTCTAAACTCCTATCTATTCCTTTCACATATTCACATGCATCCCTTTCATATCTGCTTCAATGCTTCTATCACACATGCATATCTAATCTCCCACATCTATGCTTCTCATTCACATTAGATCCACACCGCAGCCTTATGCTGCCACATACATGCACATCACATATGCTGGGCTATGTACATAGGTATATCACATGACCCAGTGTCCAACATATTTACTATATATAGCAGTAGCACAGCACAGTCCGTGCACATATGTACTTACTATATAAACCCCAATTCAGCACCAGAGAACACCAGTCTTGTTCTCTTGGAGTTTCCCCTACAGGCAACTCTATTCTTCTCATCTCCTTGTCTTTTTCTCTGTGCAAGTGACCTAGCACAAAGCTTCACTTAAGTGTGAGTCTTTAGGGTTGTTTCACTTGAACAAGACTATACTTTAATTGGTACCTCGCTTGCGGACGACTGTCGAGCAGATCGCCGAAGACCCCAAGACGTTTCCTGTTGCCCACCATACTCTCGTATTTACATCACATCCTCCAGTACATTCAAGAGGATACAATGTGCTTTATGGGGCTCAAGATATCTTTTTAGTGTCTGCATCCTCCACTTATGTCGTATCAGTAGAAGGGTCGTCGCTCGTATCCAACGGGCATATATCAGAGGTTCGGGAGTGGTTCAGGTCGGCCAATGGGTCGTTAAATTTAGTTTACCCTCCAACACCAGTAGTAGAAGCATTGGGAGCAGGGCCAGCACATATAGGTCAAGCACAGAAGCCAGGAAGCCCCACCCCATCATCTCTCGTCCTTTCAGACTACGAGAGTCTACAGGAAGCACCAGTCACTCTCCTCGCCCCCTTGGTCAACAACGGAAGCTACAACCTGAACGAGTATGACCCCCCAGCACACCAGCAGATCCCAGTGGCACTAGTGCCCTTATTCGTGCTGGAGAGAGTTGCCGAGTGGCTTGTTGACCAGCTAGTAGACAGAGTCAGGAGAGAACAGATTAGAGAAAAAGAACCCACTCCGTATGAACAACCCCACCAACCAAGACACAGAAAGGTTTGGCCAGCAGCCACAAGGTGGAGAGAAGAGAAAGAAAGGGTTCTTTGGCGGTTCGAGGACGAGTTACAATTCACTCCATGCCTCCAACCCAGAAACAGGTGCTACAAGGTTAAGAGAACCCCCACCTTAGCACCACACATAGCAGCACCTAGAATATGCCAATTACGAGTACCAAACTCCCCTCTTCCAATCTAGTAATATATCATGGCCACTTTCAATCGCACAGTGTTCAAAATGAACCTTCTAAGCAGTGACCTCAATGCAGTTATCACACAGGAACTTCTTGCCATGTTCAACTACTTTTCAAATGAATGAAATGGACACATCACATACATTAACACATGTGCTAATGAAATCAACACACTTAGAACACAGCTCACACTATTGCCACAAACACAGGAGGCAGTTCTACACCTAAAATGAGCAAGATATTCCAGGACCCTGGAAATTACAACAGGTCAAAAGGAAAGTTTGAGGAATGGTGGACTAAGATGAAGGCATGGATTGCCGAGAACCCCACCATATTCCCACAAGGTTCACACAAGGCAGTGGTAGCTGTGTTATCACGCCTTGAAGGACAAAAGGCAGGTAGCTTCGCCCGCACAAGAATAGATCGCCTATTAACCGGCAGTACCTACACATGAACGGAGTTAGAAGAAGAGATCAAAGCCCTCTTCCGCTCCGTTAATCAACAAGAATGGGCTAGACAGAAACCACGTGCCCTAAAGCAGATGGAAGCAATGCCCATAGATGATTGGATCATTGACTTCCAAAGATATGAACCACAAGCAGGCATGGACACCACCCATCTAGTGGAGCTCATTGAGCACAATGTTCAATGCTCGATAATTGACAAAATGCTATTGGATGGGCCTCAACCCACCACAGTCCTCGCTTACCTCATAAAGATCCGAGAAGTAGGCACAAGGAAGCAGTTAATAAGCTTCTTATGCAGTGGCAGTAGCCGAAGATTTAGAGATCCAAATGCCATGAACATAGATGCCTTTGAGCGCAGACCCTCGACGTCTAATGCTCCAAAAAAATGCTACAACTGTGGAGGAAGTCATCTTGTCAAAGACTGCCCCAAGCCAAAACTTGCATGTCCAAACTGCAAATGGCTTGGAGGAGGACACAAGAAAGATTGTCGACGAGAAGGCTGCAAGGCCAGAGGAATCGAAGAAGAAGAAGGTGCCATCTCATGGGATGAGTCATCCAACCCGGACCAGGTTGATTGTTGACAAGGAGGCCACAAGGCCAGAGGAATCGAAGAAGAAGAAGGCGCCACCTCATGGGATGAGTCATCCGACCCAGACCAGGTTGTCTGCGGCATGTCCTATGACAAGATGAAGGCATACTTCTTCGATCTCAAAGATACAGAATCCAAGAAGGGAAAAGGAAAAGCCATATGAATGAACCAGGTGTTCATGTGGATATAAAGAAGGTAAGGTTTAATTTATCTAATAACAATAGGTATTTGCCACTGGCTGGTGAAGAGTCCAATGAATCAGACAATAAGTCATCACTAATGCCAAGTGGGCCTCCCTTAGTGGAGCTTGGCAGGGGCTTCACACCTGTGCTTAATTCACTTTCAAACTCCAATATTCAAATCCTGGAAGAAGTGTGCGTACGTAGCACAAATCTGCAGAAGGAGATCTGTATGACCATTCGAGTTGCTCCCTCTCGCACCAAGAATTTCATCACCACAGAAGCTCTGCTCGACAGTGGAGCAAATGTCATCTTCATAGATCATGCTTGGGCTCAGAGACATCAGTTACCCCTGATGTCACTTTGCAACCCTATTCCCATATTTAATGTTGATGGAACCAAGAACTCCACTGGAAACATCACACATTCCACAGAAGTTATTATTGACTATCAAGGACACAGAGAATGTGTCACAGCCGAAATCACAGATCTCGGCAAGAATCAGATGATACTAGGCTTCTTCTGGTTGAAGAAGCATAACCCTAATATAGACTGGACCAAAGGCACAGTCGAAATGACATGATGCCCACAATCATGCTCCTTCCTTCAGGATAAGGAATCATTCTTATGACATGCTGACAAAGAGGAAGAAGAAAACACATATCTCGCTTATGCCATATGTGCAGCTTTAGACAAGCCTACCCCTAAGAAAGAATCAGCAGAGGAACTCGTGCCAAAAGAATTTCACAAGTATTTAAAAGTATTCCATAAAGGAAAATCAGAATGCATGCTGATATGGAAACCATGGGACTATGCCATTGATATGAAAGACACATTCACCCCAAAGAAAGGATGTCTCATTCCCCTGTCTGTCACAGAGCAACAGGAAGTTTCCGAGTTCATTGATGATTAGCTCAAAAAGGGATATATTAGACCCTCCAAATCTCCACAAACATCACCCGTGTTCTTCGTATCAAAGAAGGATGGACGAAAACATATGGTATAGGATTACCGTTATCTAAATGAACACACAGTCAAAAACAATTACCTATTACCCCTAATCTCACAATTGGTCGATAAGCTAAAAGGGGCTACTTTATTCACAAAGATGAATCTCAGATGGGGATACAATAACATATGCATCAAAGATGGTGACAAATGGAAGGTGGCCGTGTGCTTTCGAGGAGCATTCGAACCCCTCATCATGTACTTTGGGCTATGCAACTCCCCTGGAACATTCCAAGCTATGATGAACAAGATCTTTGCAGATATGGACGACTGCATTGTCATATATATTGATGACCTAATGATATTCACCAAAACAGACAATCGTGCCACACATAACAAGATCGTTCTGGAAGTACTCCAACACCTCAAGGAAAATGATTTATTCATAAAACCAGAAAAATGCACATTCCACGCTACAGAATTTGAATTTCTAGGGATGATTGTAGGAAAAAATGGAAAAAAGATGGATGAAACAAAAGTACAAGCCATTCTGGAATGGCCTATGCCCAAGAACATCTGAGGAGTTAGAAGCTTCTTAGGACTAGCAAACTTCTACTGAAGGTTTATCAAAGATTACACCAAGGTGGCTAGACCACTTAATGATTTGACGAAAAAGGAAAACCCCTTTGAATTGAAGCAGGAACAACAGGAGGCATTTGACACGCTGAAACATCATTTCACCACAGCCCCTGTTCTCGCATTCCCTGATGATGATGCTCAGTTTCACTTAGAATGCGATGCTTCTGATTACGCAACAGGAGCAGTACTATGTATTCAGAAAGATGACAAATGGCACCCTGTGGCCTATTCATCTCACTCCATGTCTCCACAGGAACGGAATTACCCTATCGCCAATAAAGAAATGCTTAGTGTCATCTGTTCACTTGAGATATGGCACCACTATCTAGAAGGCGCAAGACACGAATTTGAAATCTGGAATGATCATGCAAATTTGCAATTCTACATGACATGCCAGGACCTCAACAGGAGGCAAGCACATTGGGTGCAATACTTATTGCACTTCAATTTCAAATGGTTACATAAGCCAGAAGCTACTATGGGAAAAGCCAATGCTCTCTCTAGATGAGAAGATCACACAGTCAGTCTAGAAGATGACAACAAAGGAATATTAGTTATTTTCCCAGAGAAGATTAGAGCACACCACGTTCTGCTCTCCGATGAAGGGGACACCATGAAAAACCACATTTCTGATGCAATCACGTGTTTCACCGAAGAAGATATCACCGTCTTATGTAAAGTTTGGAAAGTTTGTGCCAAGGATGATGGATTCCTTTATGACACACTCCACAGGCTATATGTGCCTGATGACAATGATCTATGCATGGAAGTCATGCACTTATACCACAATACCCCTATGGCCAGACACGCCGGTTCAGACAAGACATTAGACTTGCTGCAGCGCAGCTATTGGTGGCCAGGACTGGCTACTTTTATTAAAAGTTATATCGCTAGATGTGATTGATGCCAACAGTTCAAAGGGACTAATCAGGCACTGGCTGGTTTGTTACAGCCACTTCCCACACCTGATCACCCTTGGAAACACATCTCGGCAGATTTCACCACGGATCTCCCCCTATCTCAAGGCTATAATTCTATTCTGGTAGTAGTTGACAGGTTTTCCAAGGAAGTCAAACTGATCTCCTGCATACCACAGCATTCGATACAGCTAAATTATATCTAGATCACGTCTGGAAGCATCATGGCCTTCCATCCACTATTATTTCTGACAGAGGACCACAGTTCGCCAGCACAGTCATGGCCAACATATGCTGCTCTCTGGGTATTAAGCCTAAATTATCAACGTCTTTCCATCCACAGATGGATGGTCAGACAGAACACATGAATCATGAAGTACAGCAATTCCTTTGCTTATTTACATCAGAAAAGCAAGATCAATGGGCCGCTTGGCTACCCCTGGCCCAGTTCTCCATGAATTCCAAGAAAGCCACTGCAACGGGAAAGTCCCCTTTCGCAGTTACACAGTCGTATGAGCCCCACATGGGCATCAAATCACACAACTCTAAGGCTCCAGCTGCCACCGAGTTTACCGACTGCATGGCTGACACGTTGAATCAAGTCAAGAATAATTTATCCGCAGCTCAGAACCGCATGAAATGTAACACAGATCACCACAGATCTGACTCACTGGAATATGCCATCAGAGATCAAATATGGCTGTCCACTTCTAACTTGCGCTTGACATGTGCATCATGTAAATTAATCGAGCAATGGCTCGGCCCCTATATGATAATGGACCTCATGGGTCCTAATGCTGTGAAACTCAGGCTGCCCACTTCCATGAGGATCCACCCTGTCATTAATGTATCACGACTCAAGCCTTACAAGGATAGATTGCCTGGTCAATCCACCTTCCGGCCTGGTCTGGTTTTGATAACCGAAGATCATGATGACAAATATGAAGTGGATTACATTGTTGACTCACAATACAAGGGCCATCGCCTCAAGTTTCTCATCCACTGGAAGGGCTATGACGATACTGATCGGACATGGGAGCCCACAGCTAATCTCACGCATGCTAAAGATGTCATCCGGGACTTTCACAAAGGCCACCCCTCTGCCCCTAGAGCCTTATCTATGACGCCTGAAGTGTTTTCTTCCTTATTCAGGAGTTGTGAGAACTTCACCATGATGAATCCGCACTGTTTCCCCTTTGATCACCTGGAAGTCGATCTTTAGGACAGGGAACCTCATGTATATAAGATGACACATTCATCCTGATTTCTTCATCACCCACACTCCCCATATAACCATAACAATGTCACTCTCACTCCTCCTCATCAATTGGGCCATCGAGCTCTATTTCTACTATTACCTCTATACTCTTGCCCCTTCCTATGAAACCATCACAACATTCCTCTTTCCCCAACATGATTTTACTACCTTTCATCTTCTTTATCTTTTGTTTCAAAGTCTTTTCACTCCTACTCACTGGAGATATGTCACCCCCTTGCCAGGACTCCTCCCAAGACGCTTAACCCCTTTTGATGAAGGGTATTGGCAGAGGAACCTACATGTTCCCCACACTGAGTCCTCATGATTACATGGACCACTCACCTCCAGCATTCCATCGTCCTCCTCATCATCATCGGATCAGAATCCATCCCCATCTAACGGCACACTCGCTGCCTGGGATGAACCCAACTACTAGGATCCCAACTATGTCAATAATGAAGATGCATGAGGACAGGAAGACGATCAGTGTGAACCAAGGCCAGGTAAACCGGAGACAGGTCTCCCAATTCCCACCAATCCAGAGTCATATCAGATTGAACTCCATTTCATAGACCCAAGTCAATGTTGACATACAACAGGACACTTCATCAGTGCTTCAATGTGGAATTCTTCTTCCACTTCCCCAATTCCCAGCCACACTCTAATCCATTTTCGGTTGATGAAGAAGTACCTGGAATCCATGCCTGGGGCAATGACAGATCTATGCTGGGCAGTCCAGTCACGGCTGCTACCAGCCTATACTCATCCAATGATGAAATCTTTCAGGACTTGGCAGAGTTTTGATCAACCAGGATGTTTGATCTTAGGATGGGGAAAGTGTTACGACCACTACTCAAGCTTAATGGACTTATTGTTTTTCTTTCATTCTAAACCCCTATCTATTCCTTTCACATCTGCACCACAGCCTCATGCTGCCACATACATGCACATCACGCATGCCGGGCTATGTACACAGGTATATCACGTGACCCAGTGTCCAACATATTTACTATATATAGCAGTAGCACAGCATGGTCCATGTGCACATATACTTACTATAAAAACCCCAATTCAGTGCCAGAGAACACCAGTCTTGTTCTCTTGGAGTTTCCCCTACAGGCAACTCTATTCTTCTCATCTCCTTGTCTTTTTCTCTGTGCAAGCGACCTAGCACAAAGCTTCACTTAAGTGTGAGTCTTTAGGGTTGTTTCATCATTTTGCTCAGCAACCCTCAAAGTGACTACATATCCAGGTTAAAGGTGAGTGCTCAGCAAGGCAAAATCAGATTTTGAAAAAGTGACTTACCATATGGTGGCAGCACTTTCCACCAGAAATTGTCTCCCTCAAGCTTGGGGAAGGTCATATGTACATCCACGTAACCAGGACCAGTCACCAATAGATTGTTGGCATGCACCTCATTGAAACATAGCATGTGGCAAAGGCTTCTGAGAAGCCTGGGCTGTGGATGTCCTTCACTGGGCTGTTTGAATCCCTTTTAAACTGAAATGAGGATTTGAATCTGTTACACTTTACAGAATGGGGGAATTACTAGTAGCTTGTATTACTTACCACCTTGTGTGTCAGGTTATCTCATATTCAGTCCTGCCATATTTCTTTCGACTGAACAATCTGTGGTATTATTTCCAGGGCTGCATGGATGTGGGCAGTAGTAAGGAGAATGCTTGGATCTATAATGTATTACAGATGTGTTCATGGCAGTTGTAATGGTATGAGTATGATTTGAGTTGAGGTCAAATAACGTAATTAGAATCTGTGTTTTCCACTTGGAAAGATGTGTGGACATATCAAGCATGTGACCTTGGCCAATTAAAATTAAAATGAACAACATTTTTAGACTTCATCTGTATACAGGCTGAATATCAGAATAATGTTTGGAAGCACCAGAAGTGTCATGCACAAAGCTCTTTGAAATAAGAATAACTTAATAAGTTCCATAAGTTCCTGGCATTGTACTTATGATCACAAGGTGAATCACACAATGGGTATCAGTAGGATTATAAACAACTATGAAATACATACGGGGTAATGTACAAACATGGGAGTCAACATGCATTGCTGAATTTGATACATTCCATTAAGAGCTCTATGGCCTCCAGAATGTCCTCCTCCTCTGGCAACATCTTCTTGATCTTGTTCAAGTGCTACTGGACGAGTCATGGATCGGCTTCCACATTCACCATTCAGAGGGCTTGCTGGAGGATGAGCACCCTATTGGCCAGGGCATGGTTGTCTTTGAGGAGGTCAAGCAGAAAGTCTATGTGGAAATTGATGATTATGTTGTTCGTAGGTTGGGGCTGTTTGGGTGTGGGGGTGTCATTGACATTGTCTTGTATGGGGTGCTTTCTGTTACTCCGCTTGGAGGTCTAAAAGATTGGTCAATTGAAAATTAAGTATTTCTTCAACAAACCTAAGCTTATCTGACTGTCAAGTCCAGTTCCTCTGGGTTCAAGTCCGACAGAGGTCTGAAGGGAATAGGGGTAAAGGGGAACAGAGATTCGACTGAACGTCAATGGAGGTACAGAGGTGAGAAGGTATGGAGGTATGGAGGGGTGAGGACGTTGGTGCAGGACTTATGTGTCATGCCCTTGTCAAGTCTCATGTCCTCATATATAGAGTAGAGGAAGGTAAAAGGGAAGTCAGACTTGAAGTAGAGGTGACTTAGTTAATATTCGTACTGAAGGTATAACAGAGAAATACAAGAGTTTATATATGTTTGAGATCCGGAGGAAGTATGGGTCTGAAGCTACTAGGCAAAGGCAATGTACATAGGACTCAGGACAGATGTGGAACACAGCCGGAACGGCTGTATGAACTGACAGGTGAAATGTAGACTATAACTAAAGGAGATTAATAAAAGGTACAAGTCTGGAGATGCGACTCCGTGGATGTCCGTTGCTCCTAGGTCAAGGGTAGTCTGAGATTATCCAGAGTTGGCTGAAGTTGGACTTGGTGAAATCTGGGATATAACAGTATTCTCCTCTTAGGCTGAGCCCTCAAGGCCTGTCAGGAGAACCCCTGAGTGGAAAGTCGGTGTGGACACTTTGTCTGAGGTCACATGATGTGGTCCACCCATGGATCAACAAACAGAATTGGAACTCCACTGGATTTCAGATATAAAAGCAGGGCATACTCTGGTCGGACATCCAATAACTCTTCATGTCCAACTCCATCGCAAACATCAACCAGTGGCCAGACGCCTGCCTTGCAGAGCATCAAGATGATGACAACAAGATGTTGGAGGCAAAGTTGGAGGAGCATCAGAGGTGCACAAAGGCGTGCAAAGAGGAAGAGGAGCGACGAAGGTATGAGGAGGAGGAGCGGTGTTGAGCAGCGGAAGAGGCAGAGGCACGCTGGAAGGCAGAGGAGGTGCAGCGGCAGAAAGAGCTGAGGAAGCAGCATGCAAGTGGGTAAGTGACTTCTTCAGGGTTTCTGTCTTATGCTAACAGAGTTCAGGCTGTGGAGGTAAAGGTGCAACAAGGCATCAATAAAGGGAAAGGGCAAGCACTGCCATGATGCACGAGGTGTGAACAACAAGGACTTGAGTGCAAGTCTGGATCTGGTGGCAAGGCAACCTTGTGTGTGGAGTGTCGTGAGGCGAAGGTGAAGTGCGAATGCCCCAGAGCAGAGAAGCCGGAGAAAAGGAGGAGATGCATGGATAGTGAAGTGGATCCATCAAAGAAGCAGAAGAAGACGTTGGAGGCAATGGTGGAGGCATCAGATGACAAAGGATTGGACACCAAGGCATTGTCCCAGCTGGGGGCCCAACTTGTCAAAGTGGTCCATGACATCTGAAACGTCATGATGCAGCAAAACTGGTGTCTTGAATGCCAGAACATCCTCCTGGCACAACTCGTCAAACTGAAGACAACAGAGGTATATATATGGAGGGGAGAGTACATATCTGAGGTACTCAACTGTGTTGATATGGAATTTGCACTTCTCCAGCTTGGCATATAGGCCATTAGCTTGGAGTCACCAGAGAACTTCTTGGATGTTTTTACGATGTGATTCCATATCATGGGAGTAGATCAGGATGTTGTTGAGGTAAACCACAATGAAAACATCTAGCAAGTCTGCAAAGATGGTGTTAATGAACCGCTGGAAGGCTGCCGGAGCATTGATAAGTCTGAACGGCATGACCAACCACTCGAAGGAGCCATAGCGAGTGCAGAAAGAGGCTTTCCACTCATCTCCCTCCGCAATACAGACCAAATGGTATGCATGTCGGAGATCGATTTTTGTATATACCTTGGCTCCAGAGGGGGCATCAAGGAGGTTGAAAGTGCAGGGAAGTGGGTAGTGGTCTTTTCGTGTGATTTTGTTCAATCCTCAGAAGTTGATGCAAAGTCAAAGGGAGCCATCTTTCTTCCAGACAAACAACACTGGAGCTGCGTGCAGAGACATAGATTGTTGTATGAATCTGATGTTAAGGTGTTCATCCAGGAAGTTATGAAGGGATTGTTGTTCAGTGGCAGAAACAGAGTAAATCTTTCCAATAGGGGGTTCTGCTCCTTCCTCCAACTCAATCTTCAAGTTGTAAGGCCGATGAGGGACAAGGATATCAGCCTTCTGCTTGCTGAAGATGTCTGTGAAGTCATGGTATTCCAAAGGACACTGGAGAGGTTGATCTCCTCATCAGAGGGAGCAACTGAGCTGGAAGTGGAGTGGGCAGATATATCTTCAGTAGATCAGAGGGAAAGAGAGAACTGGACAGAGCCCTCCATCTTGCAGGCACAATGAAAAGTGACTGCATTTACAAAGGAGATGTGAGGAGCTGGAAGTCCAGAAGCTTTAGGTGAATCTGGAGAGTGTCCCAAGGGAGGAGTATCATCTAGCGATGGGGAAGGGATGCTTGGAGGTGCAGAGGGTGATATTGGGGTTTGCATCCCATCTGCAGGAGTTCAGAATGTGATGCTGCTCATAACCCAATCAATCAATGGATTGTAGCAGGTGAGCCAGTAATGTCTGAGAACAAGGCTGCATGAAGGATCCAATGAGGTTACATAAAATGTAGCAGAGGTGGAGATGCCAGAAGTGAAGGAGATTGTTAGATCTACCGTGAAGGTTATTATGGAGGTTGAGGAGCCATCAAAAAGATGGAGATTAATCGGAGCAACAGAGTACATAGAGATTCTGTGGTTTTCGATAAAAGCAGAGTCTACAAGGAGGGGTACATTGGAGAGGTTATGTGCAGGAATAGAGATAATTGGACGAAGAGAGTTCAGATTGGAAAGAGCGGACACGTTGAGACGTAACTCCATAAGAGCACAGTTCGGATCAATGTGACTCCCAGCCTGTGCAGACATATGAGAGTTGTGATCTATTTTTTCACCTCCAAAGAAGCAGAGGTCAATGCCAGAGCTCCGTAGTCATGGTAGCTGCACAGGCCTTCAACGCTCTACAAGTGGACTTCGGGCAGTCCTTGGCAGAGTGTCCATCCTCACCACAGAAGAGACACAGATTGAGGGTCATTCAGCATTAACATTCCTTCAGAAGAAGTTTTCTGTCTTTGCCCAACTTCGAAGCAATCATGTCAGATTTGGAAGGGTTGCTATTACCCTTTTTGTTGTTTTCTCCCCTGGAAGAACTGGAGTTGGAAGTGGAGGTGGAGGATAAAGAGGAACCTTTGGACTTGTTGTCCTTAGGCTTGGAAGAGTTAGTCAGAGTGGAGCTCAATGACTTATTGGAGCTGTGGGTGTTGGAGGAGGTCGTACTGAAGGCCTTTGAAGTGTGTGAAACTTCTTCCTTATACTCCCAGTACCTCTGGTCAATCTGCTGAGAGAGAGCATGAAGGTTGTGGACATTGTCCGGTTTACCATGACGAGCAATCTTGTCCTTGATACAATCTGGAAGTCCATTGTAGAAACTCTGGCGAAGAGCACCAGGTCCCCATTCTTGGACTTAGTTTGTGAGGCAGTTCCATTCAATAATGTATTTGAAGATTCACTGAATGTCCTTCATGTGCAGCTGCTCGAGTTAAGCCTTTGCTTCAGTGATGGGGTCATGTGGACGGAAGTTCAATTGTAACTCGTATAGGAAGGCTTGCCAATCTGTCATCCAGAGAGGATGACTGGCCAGAGTGACAACTCCAAGTAAGTCCAGCTCGAAGTAGTCGAGGGCCATTCCCTTGAAATATGATTAAGCAAAAGTTACTTTGCTTTGGTCCTTTCTGAAGGACTTCTTGTTGGCTTGGAAGTTAATCTCGCATTGCACAATGAAGGAACAGAGTTTCTTTGGGTCTGACCCATTGAAGGTGTCTGGTTCTTGGACTTTGGTCCTTGTGTCACTAGAGGAACCCTTGTGACAGAGTGCTTGGCAAGTCATATCGCAGATGATGTTAGCCAATTGATTGAATGGCTTGAAAGCCAAAGGGATGTCATTAACTTTCTCTTTTTCTCTGGGTTCGCGTCTGAAGAGGCAATCAGAGTCCAGAGTAGAGGAGTCATCATTGTCGGGGTCATCTGGATCATCATTTCCACCACCACCTCCTGCTCAAGCTCCTGGTAACGGAGTTCCAGGGTGATTGTTGCCCCAGAAGTGTTCTTTGTCTTCTAGTAGGACCTGGAAACAAGGACCTTCTGAAATTCGGTCTTTAGGGAGCAGAGTGAGCAGAGATGGGGTAGGACTGGCATGCCACCTTGTAGAAACTGAAGGTGCAGCGCATTGGGTCAAACTGACGAATTCGCTGGGTATGGTGTGAGCGCTGCCAAAGGCAGTTTACAACATGCTGGTGCAAGAGGTTCAGGTGGTATATATAGCCATGAGGGTTTGGAAGGGATTTTGACAAGTTCAGTACAAATATACTGTCAAGTCCAGTTCCTCCAGGTTCAAGTCTGATGGAGGTCTGAAGGGAATAGGGATAAAGGGGAATGGAGGTTTGACTGAATGTCGATGGAGGTACAGAGGTGAGAAGGTATGGAGATATGGAGAGGTGAGGATGTTGGTGCAGGACTTATGTGTTGTGCCCTTGTCAAGTCTTGTGTCCTCATATTTAGAGTAGAAGAAGGTAAAAGGGAAGTCAGACTTGAAGTAGAGGTGACTTAGTTAATATTCATACTGAAGGTACAACAGAGAATACAAGAGTTTATATACATTTGAGATCCAGAGGAAGTATGGGTCTGAAGCTACTAGGCAAAGGCAATGTACATAGGACTCAGGATGGAGGCGGAATACAGCCAGAATGGCTGTACAAACTGACAGGTGAAATGTAGACTATAACTAAAGGAGATTAATAAAAGGTACAAGTCTGGAGATGCAACTCTGTGGATGTCCATTGCTCCTAGGTCAAGGGTAGTCCGAGATCATCTGGAGTTGGCCGGAGTTGGACTTGGTGAAATCTGGGATGTGACACTGACCCCCTGCAGCTTAAGGCTCAATGCTCCCCCATCCTGACATATGTTGGTTGGCTATTGGGTCATCAACTGGTCAGAGTATTTCAAAGTGTAAAACGGTCAAACACTCACCTTGTTTCTTTTTCTTTTTCTTTTGTCTGTCCTGCCACCCTTAAAGCTACCATGGCATGACATACACACCCTGAGGGTTGGCAGGAAACATGAACTCAGAGGGCTCTGTATCTTACATTCCATCTGATATGTACATGATGGTGCTCTTCATGAGCTGTGACAAAGGACATTAGTTCTAGCATAACAAGATGGTGTATTTCCACATACCTGGACATACTCTTGCTCATTTTTATTCAATGATTGTCCCTCATCAATGATGAACTTTGGGATTTCATTTGGGTGAGAGTGTACTTTGACATGGTGAAAATGGAGGACAAAGGTAAAGGTGAGAAGCAGACTTGACACGACGCATCTCACATAAGTCCACAACACTGGAGTTTATATAAGGAGGTTTCACACGTCCACAGTACTTGGAGTGGTACAATAGGTTTGGCTTACATAAAGTGTGTACGTGGTGTTTCATAACATAAAGAACTTCAACACACCTCTAAGTCTCTCTGAACAACCCATTCCATCCAATCGCCATCACCATGAATATGTCCCACGAGATCAAAAACAAAGTTCTCCTTGTCACAGGTCATATGCAGGTGGCCCTCAAAACTGTGCCCACCATTGTTGGGCCTAAGGAAGACTGGGGCCCATGGATGTGGGCCCACCTCAAATCTGAACAGGTAAGTCATCAGGTTTCAGAAGTACAAATACAAGTTTTTCTAAATGACATATCTAGAACATGTTACCAAAACCCACTATGAAGTCCCTGCACTTCAGGCTTCTCGAAAGCCTGAAGGACATGCTAGTCCACCACTACCAAAGTGGCATGACACTCAATACCCTGTCGTTGAATCAGGTGCACACTGACGATCCAGCAATCATGGGGCTCGAATACATGGAGGTTCCAGTGAGTGCTATACCTCGTTTGAATGGGAATGATGTCTGGTGGCTACTCCTGCCACCATCTGGTGCATTTTTTTAATGCTGTGGTTTATAGTTGTCTAGTGTATTTATCTCTAGTGAGCTTTGAAGCAGAATCCAAGGAAGGGTCGAGTGAGCCCGTTCTGAGTTCTTCCAGGTTGGAGGTCACTCAATCACCTTCTGCTGCAGCAGAGACTGCAGGAAGCAAGGTAGATGATGGTAAGAATATGTTTACATACTCGCAATATAACTTTCTAATGATCATCACTCATCAGTTCCCATGGCCAACTCCAATGTGTCTGATGCCAGGAATGGCGGAGACACCGGAACTAGGCTAGATCGCAAGGGGAAGAAGTGTGTGCAAAGAGACAAAGAAATTGACATCTCCTCCCCTGCTAAGAAAAAGCCTAAGAACAAGATTGAATGCATCAACATGAATGAGGGAAATGACTTCCAGGCTGGGCCCTCACAGATGCTGGGAGCAATCAAAGCAGAGGAAGAACTGGAAGCATCAACTTCTGCTTCAAAGGTGAGCTAACCATTAACACTCAAGCATTGCTGAGTCTGACATCTTTATACATAGGTATGTGAGGTATACAAGTCCTGTGGGTTGGAGTGCATGTGGAGTCCAGGCACGGTCAACAAGAAACGAGCATGTTGACCTTGCATGTTAGCAAAGATCTACTGCAAGGTCAAAGGTCAGTCTTATTGCCTCTTTCAGGTAATTTTTTTTTTCTGACAAGAAAACAAAGGGCTACCTGACATCTGCCGTCCATGGGGAAAAGGATCTCGCAGGGTAGGAGTTGTGAAGAAAAGCAAGATATTGGCAATCATCAATGAGCATGTTGCACAGCTGGAGAAGATTGCAGAAGAACACGAGGAGGAAAAGCAGGAGATGGTGACCCGAATCAGTAAGTTAGAGAAGGAGGTGAAACAATTGAAGAAGCAAAAGGGGTCCCATGATTGCCATTAATCTTGCTATTCACCATAGTTTCTTATCTGTACTTTGTGCTTCATGGAGACAAATTTGAAGAGCTGAAAAGTTGTAGTGACTGATCAAGAAGAATATGATTGTGACATTCATTTTCAAGCACCATTATAAATGTAACATGTCCATGTAGTTACTAATGTCATCATTGGTTCAAGGAGACACCTGGCATTCATCCAACCTTTCTGAGTTTCACAATATTCTGGAACCATTTCCAGATCTTTCCCTTACCCTTCCAGGCTCAGAGAGCATGGAAACTGGATGATAAGGTTAACTTTTGATTGTCTTTTGTTCAACATCTATTACAAACCACCGCCTGATTTTCTTTCAGGTTCATCACCACAAAATTGCAGCTACAAGTATATACATCCACATATAATACACATATTCATATGCATATCTTCACCTTACTTGCAAGCTCAGTTGTTTTTGCCCATCTTGGACAGTGGCTCTGCATTGGGAAACTGCTGTCTTGTCTTAGTAACAAAGTCTGAGAGAGGGAAGGAATTGCCCAATACTACAGTATATACAGTGGCTCAAAAAACTGTCCCAATGTTTGCATGTTTTTCACTAAACGCGATAGCCCCCAATACCTCCTAACCCTCACCCTAACATATGAGTGTATGAAATAAAGTACTTACTCTTGGCTTTCTATGGGCCCAAGGGTCAAGTGATTTGAATAGGATTTGATGAAATGGCAGCCATTTCAACATGACAACTCATTGGGACAGTTGTTTGACTTTGAATTCTTATTACATATATCAGATCCTGGAATGCTATAAGATGGTGAGATACCTTAGGTAATGACTATATTATGTCACCATCATGTAATTAATTATTCTACAGTATCTATAAACCCTGCCATCACAAATGAATTCCTCAT